>JAGFMF010011387.1:2881036-2919559 GCA_019455555.1 Galemys pyrenaicus
CTGGCCGGCAGCAGGGATCGAACTCGTGCTGCAGTGGTTGCGGTTTGCTTCATAGTGCGTTGCTTAACCCACTGCGCCACCAGGGAGGCCCCTGGTTGATGCTTTATAAAGAATGAAGACATCTTACCCACTAATGCCCACAAGTTTTTGCCAAAATAACATTATCATAATGATCATAATAGTCCTTTGGGAGGTAGATATCACTGAGGTAGAAAATATAGTATATGTTTTTGTCTCAGACTTCTAAGTACCCTAATAAATCAATTTTGTTAAAATAAAAGGGCATTTCTTCAAATAGCTATATTTTCCCTGGATAAGTACAGAATTTTCCCCCAAACTCAGGCTTTTTCCTGTTTCCTTTTAAAGACTTGCAAGCTATCCTTATGACTGTCTTATAAAATGACAATCTTTTTTTTCCTCTTGTGAAACTCTTTCTGTTTAAATAGAAATGAATGTATCTGCTAGCAAAATTCTAAGCTGAGTTTATATAAAATAGAGTGCAACAAAGCAAGTTAGATGGCCTGGGCCCTGGGATTGTGGAGGCAAACATGTGCAGATGCATTGGAGTATTCTTGGAGTACCTCAAGTGATGTTCAAGCAAGGACTCCTCAAAAATGTCCCTGATGCTGGCCTTTCAGATAAAATGGTGGTTAAGTATTTAATAATATTCTTTAAGCTGAGTGCCTTGTTTCTCAGAAGAGATGAATCACAGTTTAAACCTTCAGAAATATGAGTTGCAGCAAAAGGAGGTTGATGTGATATTCATTAGAAAACCGTGCCTCAGGTCTTCCTTCTCTTCAATTGTAGTCTTTTAATAAGCATTGCCCTTCTGACTCTCTCTCAACTCTTCCCCTGCCCCTGGCACAAATGAATAGCTAAGAGAACATTAAGATTTTTCCCTAGTCCCAGGGACATTTTTGGTGAAAATCATATTTGAAGCAATTTAGAGAACTCATCTTCAGCATTTTCCCAGAAAACATTAACTATTTTTTTTTTCAGCACTCCAATCATCATTTACTATTTTTATCAATGATGTAAATTTAGGTTTGCAAGGCTGATCAGCTTCTCTGAGGCACTTGGCCTATAAGTCCTGTAATTGTTAACCATGGGGTGGGACCTGATAGAGAACACAAGTTCATGGGTTTCTTAGTCTTAAAGGTTCTCAAACTTTCCTGGTCCCTGGTAACTTTCATGTCTCAACAATTTTTTTTTTTTATAGCAGTCTAGGCCCCCCCCAAAATACCTAACTGCTGGTGCACTAGGCCAAAACAAGAAACTAAAGGATCTAAACAGCTTAGTAATCATAGTTTTGTGTGCTATTTGACAAATGTCACTTGGAATTTAAAAGTACCCTACTCTACCCCTTGAGTTTGTTACAGAGCCCTGGGCAGCTTGAGAAAGTAGTCTTAGCATTTTAGGCACTTAGCAAATAATCCAATCCATAGGCAATTTCTTTATAAAAATAGCTAAATAGAAATTACTATGACTCCCCTTCTCTCTGGATAATAAAACAGTGACATGTCAACATAGATAAGTCTTTAAAATGTAATGTTAGAGGGAAAAAGGACAACTTGTAGAATAATGTATGCAAAACAGTAGTATCTATTTAAAGTTTATATCTTTGTTATGAATGCAAGTGCACAGTAAAATGAACATTGGAAGGATGCATACTCACTTTAGGAGAGCCGTTCTCTCTAAGGGAAAAGAAATGGGACTGAAAGAATACTCACCTTTGTCTGTAATATTTTATATTAAAATATCTAAAGCAAACATGATAATGTTACGGAATTACTCTGGCCCATAACCCAGGCTATGGAAGGATAAATCAGGCGGTACTCAAAGATTTCTGAACACCAGGCATTTTATTTCACATTCATACGAATATGGATCCAGACACAGACATTTCTCTGTAAATCTGGGCCCCAAACAAAGGCTGGGCGCTCCTTTTATACTTTGCTATCTCTACGTCTGCTACAGAATCGTATGTTTGACAGCTAGTTCCTAGGGAAAGGGGGATTTTGCAGGGAAATAATTTCCCAATGACACAGACCAGCCTGACCTGTTATCTGACCTTTGAAATGCAGCTCTGTTTAGGAGTGCTGAGACTGGGCCATGAATCTGACTTGTTAACTACACATGCACTGGTATGTTAATTGCACTTAGGCTAAACTCTGTGATTGGGGAGGTATCTCCAGTCTATTTGTCCATCAATATTTCTTTTTTTTTTAATAAAGATTTATTTATTTATGCACACAAGAGCTGGGGTACAGGCCAGATTCGCGAGAGGTGAGAGGAATCACCAGACAGAGTGGGGAACAGAACAGGCAGACTGACTAAAACTGCTGAGGGGAGCAGCGGGCAAGGCAGGAGAGGTCTGCTACACCCTGTGGGTCCCCTCCCTGGCCGGCGGCAGGAATCGAACTTGTGCTGCAGTGGCTGCGGCCTGCTTCATAGTGTGTTGCTTAACCCACTGCGCCACCAGGGAGGCCCTGTCCAGCAATATTTCTTACACACTGAGACTTGACCAAGGAATCTCCATTTGTGGGAGAGCTTGTTAATTGTGCCTGCACTGCTATATTAATTGCACTTAGGGTAAACTCTATGACTGGGGAGGTGTGTTCCACATCCATTTGTCTAGCAATATTTCTTCCACAATAATGCTATGAACTGAATGTGCCCATCCAAAGTCCTTATCTTGCAATTGTAAATGATAATAGAAGGTGGGTCATTTGGCAGGAGACTATGTCTTAAGGTTGAAGTCCTTATGAGTGGGATTAGTGCCCTTATAAAAGAAACAGGAGAGTTTGCTTCCTCTTCCTGCTCTCTACCACTTGAGGACACAATGAGAAGATGGCTTTCTACAAACAGGAAAGCGGGCTTTCACCAGACACTAGATCTGCTGGCACTTTTGTCTTGGATTTCTCCACCTCCAGCATAGTGACAAATAAATGTTCTTTGTTTGAGCTGTCCAGTCTGGTAATTTGTTATGACAGCTGGTAAAACAGTAACCAAATGTTGATCTTTGTTCATTCTCCGTCGTGAACTATACAGATGTTTCTTACTTATTCTCTGTACTCTCTATATTAAGGTAATACAAAAAATAAATACATGGAGAGAAACCAAAAAGAACAGAACAAGTTCTAAAAGAAGTAGATCAAATATTATTTTTCTATTTTATGATCAATTCTTACTGTAGTTATTTAATTTAGTTTTGAATCAGAACATAACTATGAATCTTTTCTGAGGATCAGACTAACCATATGATACTTTGTTGTATTAAAAACCCTAGCAGCTGTGCTCTATAAAATCAGCTGCTTGTTAATCCTAATAAGATGTAACTTTTGCTACTAATTAGTTCCACAAGACAGATTTAGATCTACATTCAGATTCAACACATTATAATGTTGAAAAGACTACATCTTATTAATTTTTAAAAAATATTTCAGTATCTTACATATGGCAGCTGGTCAATAAATGTTTTAGAATTTATCTTTTGTTTAGCATTAAATATTTTTTTAAATTTTTTTTTAAAGATTATTTATTTATTTATTTATTTATTTATTTATTTATTTATGCATACAAGAGCTGCGGTATTGGTATTGGCCAGAGTTGCGGGAGGTGAGAGGATTCACCAGAGACAGAGTGGGGAGCAGAACAGGCAGACTGACTGAAACACACTGCTGAGGGGAGTAGCAGGCGAGGCAGGAGAGGTCTGCTGCGCCATGCGGGTTAGCTCCCTGGCTGGGGATCAACTCATTCTGCAGTAGCTGTGTATTGCTTCATAGTTATGAGACTTAATCCCTTGTACCACAAGGGAGGCCCCATTAAATCGTTTTTTATATGTGAAAAAAATTTTAGGCAAAGTTATATAGCTATATTTTAATATTTTATACATTATATTAATGTAAAAATGCAATATATTCATATGGTTCAAAGTAAAGGGAGTAAAACAGATATGCAATGAAATCTAAGGCTCCATTCAGCACTTGATTCCCAACCATTCAGGCAAAATGATCAGTTTTTGTGTAGATGTCAGGAAAAGAGGCATTTTATACATATTCAAGCAAATGGAGGTAAACCTATCTGTATCTATAGGATCTCTATATAGTCTTTCTCCTCTCCTTATTCAAATAGTAACATTCATATTCATGGCTCTAAATATCATCCTCAGAACAGTGATTACAGTCACTTGGATGATATTTCAAATTCAACATGTTGAAGCTAATATCTGATCTTTCCCTCTAAAAATCTGCACCTGCTATGAAGCAAACTGCAGCATTGCCGCATGAGTTCTATCCCTGCCACCAGCCAGGGAGGGGACCCACATGGTGTAGCAGACCTCTCCTGCCTCACCAACTGCTGCCCTTGGCAGTGTGTTTCAGTCAGTCTGCGTGTTCTGCTCCCCACTGTGTCTGGTGAATCCTCTCACCTCCCTGGACTCTGGCCTGTACCCCAACTCTTATATGCATAAATAAATAAATCGTAAAAAAAAAAAAATCTGCACCTTCTTTTCTCTCAGTCTATAGTAATCTGTTTTCTGTTGCTAGTTTTCTGTAATTCCTTCTTTCACACTCCATATTCAGTCTGTCAGGAAAATCTGTGACAACTTTGACCTCTGATCCCTGCTCACATCTCCTCTACTCTCACCTGGGTCCCTACCACCAGCATCTTCGTCTGGATCCCTGTCTTCCTGAGCCTCCCAGAACCCCTCTGCTTCCACCCTTATCTCCTGCTCTGTGGCCCACAAAGCATTACAAGAATCCTTTTAAATACCAACTTATAAATGCCACTCCATGCATCAAAACTTTCAAAAGTTGCCTGTTCACCCAAAACAAAAGTAACCTTTATAAAGCTCAGAAATGATCTGCATCCTATTATCTTCCTTATCTTCTTCCTCCATTTCTTTCCAGCTCACTCTGGTCCTGCCAGCCTCTCTGCTATTGCCAGCACTCAGCAGACAAATTCCTGTGGTAGGTTTACTCTGGCTCCCTCTGCCTAGAACTCTCTTCTCCCAGACTTTTTGGCTAAAGCCCTCACCTCCTTCAAGTCTTTGTTCAAATCTTGCCTTATAAGGCCCGACCTAACCAGTGCACATTATCTTCTTCCTCCTCCAGCCCCCAGACTTCTCAGACACTGCTTCTACTTTTTCTTTTACCCAAATCCATTTGCTTTTACCAGTTTCTTGTATTTCTATATTGTCCCCATTTGTTATTTGCTGCCTATCTCTTCACAGAAATACAGTAAGTTCCACTAGGGTTAGGATCATCGCAATCCTACTCATTAACATCTTACAAGTGTCTGGTGTAATGCCTGACACATAGCAGATGCTCAAAGACTGAATATGTGAATGAATAGATTATACTATGCATATGATACTATACTATGAATAGATTAGATGATGCTATACTATGCATCTCATTTGCATCTTTACTTTTTCACTCAGCAATATATTAATTCACTCAATGAATATATCTTGGAATTCTTGGAAATATTTTATCAGCACATAAATTCTTTTAAAGATTTATTTACTTATGCATGTGAGAACTGGGGTACAGGCCAGAGGTATGGGGGCGGAGGTAAGAGGATTCGCCAGAGACACAGTGGGGAGCAGAACAGGTAGATCTGCTGAAATACACTGTTGAGGGGAGCAGCGGGTGAGACAGTAGAGGTCTGCTGTGCTATGTGGGTTGCCCCATGTCCATCTGATAATCGAACTGGTGCTGCCCTGGCTGCAGATTGCTTCATAGTGCCTTCATAGTGCTGCGACATAGTGCTGGCACCACCAGGGAGGTCCCCCAGCACATAAATTTTTAATAGACACTTATTTCTTTGAAGAGATGTATCACAATTTGCCTAACCAGTTCTATTTAGAATGTTTCTAGTTTTTTGTTTTTTTAGGTATACTGTAACAATAATGTGTAAGAATGTAGGATCAACTCTTACAAGTGAGAATTTCTCAAAGGTTACACACTTTTTAATTTTGATATCACCAAACTGAATTCCAGAGACTTTGTACTAATTTATGCTCCCTTTGTAATGTCTGAGGATGCTGTTTTCTTATACTTTCTTAATTTTATTATCTTTGCATCTAATAGGTGAAAAATAGTTTTTCAATGTAGTTTTAATTTGCATTCCATTTGGGTGATTGGAACCCCTTTTTATAAGTTTAAATAATGGTTGATACTTCTAATTTCTATTTATGTTTTTGATATTTTTCTGAAAGGAGATTATCTCTTTGTGATTAAAAATGCACATATTTTTCTCTTGTAGAAAATATATGTAGCTTCTTTTTGACTTTATGATTTTTGGCCAGCAGAATTTAAAAAAACATTATGAAGACTAATTTATCATTTTTATTAATCCTTTTTTTCTGGGTTTGTATTAAAATACAGAAGGCCTACCTACATTTGATTTATCTAAAATTCTCAAATGATTTCTATTAATACTTTTTCAGTTTTATTTTTACTTTTAAACCTTTAATTCATCCAGAATATATTTTGATGTAATGTGGATAATACTCATCAATTTCTGACCTCAATGACTACTTAATTGCCCCCAAACCATTAAGTGAATAAATCATCATATCTCTCTCTATATATAAGTACATATGGAAAATATATATGTATATCACACATATGTGTATAAGTGTGTGTGTATATATGTATATATATATACACACACACATATATATATATATACTTAGCCATCTTTGCCATGTGCTAAATTGTAAATGAATAGATGTACTTATCCATTTCTGGAAATTCATTGATTCTTGGGTCTATTAGTGCCCAGGATTTTTGTTTCAATTTCTGTTGACATACAGTGAGAAGGCTAGTGCCCAGATTTACACTTATCAGAATTTCCCTAAATATTCTTGTTGTATATTTTTCTGCCCAAAATTAAGAATCAACATAGCTGTTCATCTCAAACAATACCAAGATCAGTACCAAGATCAAAAGCATAGCAAGTTTGTATATTTCTGTGGGTTTCTACTCTATTCATATATTCCAATTTTAGTCTTACCTATTGCCTTTAACATACTAATCACTGAAAAACAAAGTCTTTTCCTGTTTTGTCTCTGAACTAATTCTTTTGGGACTTCTGTTATCAGGGGCATTGTTTAGCTCCATGATTTCCTGGGGCTGTTGTTCTGGGATCTGAGTCTCAGCAATTTCAATATCCCCTAATTCTTTTTTTTTTAAGAAAATATTTTATTTACTTATGCATATAAGAGCTGGGGTACAGGTCAGAGGTACAGGGAGTGAGAGGATTCACCAGAGACAGAGCCAGGAACAGAACAGGCAGACTGACTGAAACACACTGCTGAGGGGAGCAGGGGCAAGGCAGGAGAGGTTTGCCACACCATGTGGGTCCACTCCCTGGCCAGAAGCACGTATAGAACTTGTGCTGCAGTGGCTGCGGTTTGCTTCATAGTGCATTGCTTAACCCACTGAGCCACTAGGGAGGCCCTCTTCATTCATTTTTTTTTTTTTAATCAGTTCATGCCACAGAATAATTTAAAGCGGTTTGTTAAAAATTATAATAAGGGACTTAGCAGAATATACCTTTTATTCACTTCTTTTAGACACAAGTTTTGTAAATCTGAAACAATCTTGTCATTTAATTCACATTATCATGATTCTGCCCTTTAAATTTGTAAGTATACTATTGACTTGCATTCTTAAAGGTTCAGACAAATGACTGGCTTCTGATGCAACCCCTCAGGTGAAGTACGTAATCCATCTTGCAGCTTTCTATTCCTTAGCAAAGTGCCTGATAGCTATAGTCAATAAAAATACTTCACAGGTTGGGAAAAAAAAGGATTTGGGTGAAAAACCTCTTAAAATAAATATTATTAGTCATTTCATAAAATTACATTTTAAAACTAAAATAAAAATAGTTCACCCATCACTGACTCAATATGCTTGAAAATCTGTAAGCAGTAGAAAAGCTATCTTTCATAGCCACATTCAAAGACTAAAGAAAATATAGTGAAATTGGTACATTCTAAACTTAGAATAAAAGGCTGTAGGATCTGTGTGAGAAATGCAGACCCATATATGTCTTGTGGTCTCATTTCTAGAGGGATGAAAAATGATAATAACTAAGATTCTGAGTACTGTCTTTATATCAGGTATTATAATAAGCATTCTTTATCCAGACCAACCACTTTCCTCTCTCTGTCCTTAATACTCCCCTTTGCACTTGGAGTCCAACGCACTGGGGACCATTATTCTATTGGAGGAAAAGTCAGGAGCAAGCTCAGTCAGGGAATGATACCCTGAATGGACTCCACACCCAGCAAATCTCAAGCACAGAAAAGTGGATAGATACCTTGCTTTCAATTTGCAGTTCTGGCTTTTCCATTCTCACCTCCGAGCTGCAGTAAATTGGTCTCTCCAGAACCCTGGAAGACTCTGTCCTTGTTGACATTCCAGTGGTGGGAGGGAATCCATCCAAAAATTCACCCCTGGGGCTTGGCATCCGGAGAGCAACTCAAACACCTCCAGGGAGGTTATCCATTCTGCTCCCTTTCATTCCTGGCTCCCAGCCCATGTCTACTGGAAGAGTTAGAGCTCCACAATAATTCAGCATTATTCATCTCAAATTCTAATGTGTTTTGAAAGCAAAGCAAACCTATTCAACGTTTATATAGACACTAAATCAGTTGACTGTGGAAAATGCATGGATTTCTCAAACAATTTTGTGGATTTTACTTTTCTGAGCCTTAGTTCCCTCATTTTCAAAATAGATGTAATAACATACTTTATTGGGTTTGCTGTGAGATTTTAACAAGGGAAAAGCTGTTATAATATCAGATACATAGCAGGGGCTCAATAAATGAAAAAGATCTTTCTTATATTTTTCACTGTTTCTTTTTTTAATCCATCAGGACCATCCTTACCAGCACCCTGGACCATCCTCACCAGTACTGTGGAAGAAATATTGCTGGACAATGAACTGGAGATGCCTCCCCAATCACAGAGGTTAGCCTAAGTGCAATTAACATACCAGTACATGTGTAGTTAACAAGTCAGACTCACGGCCCAGTCTCAGCACTCTTAAACAGAGCTGCATTTCATAGGGTCAGATAACAGGTCAGGCTGGTCTGTGTCCTTGGAAAATTATCTCCCTTCAAAACCCCTATTTTCCTTGGGAATAGCCATTAATCATATGGTTTTGTATATATATATTTTTTTTATCTATGTAGCAAATGTAGAGATAGTGAAGTATAAAAGGAGCTCTCAGCCTTTGTTCAGGGCCCAGATATTTGGAAAAAGGTCCGTGTCTGGGTCCATATTCCTATGAATGTGAAATAAAGTGCCTGGTCTCCAGAAATCCTTGAGTACTGCCTGGTTTATCCTCCCATAGCCTGGGTTACTGGTCAGAGTAATTCTGTAACAGTACCACAAGAACTGACTGCTGAGGCCTCATAGAAAGGAATACTGGAAATCCAGGTGAGGTTTCATTTTCAGTCTCCTGACATATTTTCTGCTTTTAGGGAAATTATCCCTCTACTTTGAAATTTATACAGTTTATACCACTGTATGCAATTCAGAGGCCTGAATCACACCCAAATTTTTAATTTTAAAGACATCAGTATAAGTTGGTTGGTGACTAATAATTTAAGGATGTTACATTAGTTTCTGAAGGTTTTATCTCTCGGGTCCTTTTTTTATTTTTACAATTTTAATTTAGTAGCTATTCAGTTGTATCAGTCCTATGCATTCTAGCACTTAAGGATTTTCTGCATTTTGACTCAAGGGAGATGAGTTTAAAGCACTCATAAACTTGGGTATAAACTTGAAGATTCCCCATTCCTGAGATAGGGAGTATGATCTCTAAAGACACATTTTTCTTTCACAATGGAGCAAATATAAGTCAGCCCTTTCTGAATTATTTTATATAGGGCTCCCAGAATTGAACATTTATCCTACTGAATTTGAAGTAAATCGCTTTTTTCCCCTATGCCATTGCAGTTCACCAAATGATAACTTCTGTGCTGAAAGTTCTCACTTGTTTCTACAATAGGTCAACTCTAAGAACGTGACCCTTTGTTTTCAACTACAACAAATACCAAAATAGTTATGTCTGGTGTAGATGTGAATAAAGCCAGATACACTTTTCAGATTCCTCCCACACCCATCAGTTTTGATTCGTCTGTTTCTTTTCCTGAGACTTGGAATTCACTCTAGTCTAGAGGGTGCAGTTGAATATTTTTTAATCCATCAAAAGGGTCACAACCCAATAGTACCCTGCATATAGCCAGGGATCAATAAATGGTTTTGAGTACATTTATTTACTCTTTGCAACAATGTCTTTTGTAGTGAAATTTCAGTCCCAGACTTCTAATCAAGAGTTGTCTCACTTGCCTGAGCAAGACTGGCCGGTGTTTTCTTTCTTTCTGGCATAATGAAATCTGCATGCCCTGGGGAAAGCTTAGGAAATGTAAAATTGATATATTTCTGAAATGCAGCCCTTGTTTCCTGCAATTCCTCCTCCAGGAAATCTTTCCAATTTGTCATAATTCCCAGTTGTTTTGCTATAGACAGCAGCTCGCCCTGAGTATTCACCAGTTTGCCCATCACATTTTCAAGTGACGCCTGATGTGACTTCTCTGCTTCTTGAAGCACTTCCTGAGCTTCTTCTTGCTTCTTTTTCTGAGCCAAGCAATAGTAGATGTTTATTTCATGTTCTTTGTCCTTTATCATTTGATTGACATTCTTCTTCTGATCCTTAATAGCTGTCATGCCAGTAGCCAAAAGCTCTTCTGTTGCTTTCCTACAAAAGATGACATGGATATGAATTTGTAGGTTCGAAGGGTGAGCCACTAAAAACAAAAAGATTTGTCTTTAACCATAGAAACATGAAAAGCTCATGATGAGTCCCAGTTTGAGATAGGCTAAGGGATGTGAATTTTTGAATTGAATTTTAACCATTAACAAAAAAGCATTTGTCAGAGGAGGTTGTCCATCAACCTCCCTGCTATCAGTTTGGCTGAGACCACTAGTGAGTGTCTGATAGTAACTTTAGGAACCTAAGTCAAATCTGGTCAGAAAAAAGTGAATGCAGTTTGCTTAAAAATGAAGTAAAAAGGTCAGAGTTCCAAACACCTAGAGTAAGTAATTTTTGTATATCAATCCAGCTACTACATTTAACCAGAGGGAAGAAAACTTGGTGTTTACAGGTTAGTTGTATTTCTAATCTTGCTTTTACCTGAGTGATAATCTACAACAACTGCCCAGACTTTTTGGGTCCAAGACCCCTTTTTGTTATTAAAATTACCAAAGCAGAGGCCTCCCTGGTGGCGCAAGGGGTTAAACACTGCACTATGAAGCATCTGTAGCCTCTGCAGCATGAGTTCAATCCCAGACCAGGGAAGCGACCCACATGGCACAGCAGACCTCTCCTGTCTTCTCTGCTGCTCCCCTCAGCAGTGTGTTTCAGTCAATCTTCCTTTTCTGTTCCCCACTCTGTCTCTAGTGAATCCTCTCCCCCAACCTCCACACCTCTGGTCTCTACCCCAGTTCTTATATGAATAAATCTTTACAAAAAACAAAAATAAATAAAATTACCAAAGCATCCATAAAACCTTAGTTTATGTAGGTTATGACACTGACAGTATTAGAAATGAAAAGTGAGACATTAAATATAATGTTAATAAATCTATTACTTGCTAATAAAATCACCTTTTATGAAAAATTTTTTCTCCAAATAAAAAAATGGTGAGAAAGTGACATCATGTTTTTCAAAATGTAATTACAAAATTCTGTCTTTCTGCTGGTCCACATAGAAATGTTCATCCATGGGATCTACCTGATCTCAGGTAAGAAAACTACTCAAAAAAATTGCATCTTGGATGTCCCAGCTCTCTCCCTCCTTGATATCCACATTACCCCCTTGTTATCTAAATCTGTTCTTGCTAAGAGGATCTGGTATTTTTTGGAACACTAAATTTCTTCCATCCTTCCCAAAGAATCATACTTTGAGATTTATTCTTCTTGGTTTAAAAGCAACCCATCTTTATCTGATGATTTCCATGAAATTATGGAATTGAAGCCAGGAAGGCATAGGTGCAGGGCATGAAAGACAGCAGGACAGATGCCTTGGAGTGCACATTCATTTTTGTGTCCCTCCAACCTGGCATGGTACGCAGTGTGCATAAAGTAGGCAACCAATAAATGTGTGGATAAATGGATGGGTAATGTAGATGCAATTCTCTCCAAAATATTTTTTTGTACTGAACAACGAAACATGTTACACAGCTAAATTCGAGTATTACAAAAACCCAAAAGAATTTATGCTTTAAAAGGATATTAAGCATAAGCAAAACATTCCCCTTAACAAAATAGTCAGACTTCCCTGATGGTCTAGGGGTTAAGTCTCAGCGCTATCACCACTATGGCCTTAGTTCGATCCCTGGCCAGGGAGGTGACCCACATGGCATAGCAGACCTCTCCTGTCTTGCCCCCTGCTTCCCAACTGTGAATTTTAGTAGATCTGCCTGTTCTGCTCCCTACTCTGTTTTTGTTGAATCCCCTCACCCTTAGTACTTCTGGCCTATACCCACGTTCCTCTATGCAAAAATAAAATTAATTAAAAAAACAAGACAGTCCATGCATGACTTCAAAAATATCTAAAATGTTTTTTTATTTGATACACATTAGTTTACACTTTTTTTTTTCACATCTTATGTGGGATTACACACTCTATCATATGAAAGAGTACTGAAAGTCTTGGTTTTTTGGTTTTTGCTTCTCCAAACTAAAGCCTGGAAAAATCTCTCTCTTCAACTATTTGAAGGAAAACGTGCAGAGAAGAGAGGCAGACCAAGAAGCCAAGGGTGGGCTGAGGCTGAGACACAGCATATTTTGGATCCATATTAGGAAGCATGTCATAGGTACAACACAACTGTTGCACCAACCATCTCAACCAGCAGCAAAAGTGTTGTCCCAGAAGTACTCAGGAGGTATCCAGCAGAGGGAGAGTAGTTTCAACTGGGTGACCTCCAAAGCTCTTTCTGACATGAAGTATCTATGTTTATTTCTGTAAGTGGTGAGCTACACCTTCCATCTTAACTTTGTGAGGCTATAATCTTGGAATTTTGAAATGCCATGTTAAAGGTTAGTGCTGAACAAAAATTGAACTATTTTCAGAATAAGTAAATGTATATCCATGTACACAATGGGATTTGAGCTGATATTTTATGAAGTAGAGTCTCAAAGAATCAAAATAGATTACTATATAAAATAGATACAGATATAAAATAAAAATAGATTACTATATACAGATATGATCTAATATGTAATATTCCAACCTTACTAGGTTCTTGGGAAGAAAAATAAACCATGGAAAAACTACACTTGTATTGATTTGTTCTTTTTTCCCTTTAGGGCCTCTCTTAGCTCTCTCCTCACTAATTTTGGGAGGTTGTTGAAATGGTACAAGATAAATTGCTCATAGCTTTAGAGAAAAATATCAATGGCTGTTCCTTTTTATTAAATGAGCTTTTCATTTTTCTCATGCATGTTGCTAAGAGCACATTCTGAAATCTTGCTTTCTATGTTCATCAATAAAAATTATAGGATTTAAGAACATAAGAACCAACACTTCATTTTTCCATAGGCAATTCCTAAATTATAATTAAATTTTAGGATTTGTTCCCATAATTTCTTTGCCCGTGTTTGAAACAAAGTTGAACATAGCAGGTCATCAGCCCTATGAGACCACAGTCAAGCTATTCATTTTGTCATTTGAACCACAGGACTGTTAGCGCTATTTTAATCAGTCATAACCATTGTGCTTATAAAGAAAATACATTTTGATTTTCAACAGATGCCCCCTGGTCTGGCAGGAGGATCAGTGATACCCCCAAGTGAGGGCTGCAGGCATTATAGAGATTGTAGGGGGGCACTCTAGCAGTCAGCCTCAGCGGCACTTTTATATCTCAAGGTCATAATACTCTCAGCCTTCTTGGACTCCATCTCTTACACCTCCTACGTGCCCCCTCCATATGCTTGCTCATATGCTGTTCTCATTCCTTTCAGCCTTTCACAAGGGGGAACTTCCCACTTCTCTCTAAGACCCAACCCAACACAAACTTTTTCCCCTCTAATTTCAAAACTTTTATTTTGAAATAACTATGATACAGGGGAATTTGCAAAGCTAGAACACACATCTCTCATCATTTTACTCTCAAGTTTACATCCCACATAATTATAGTAAAATATCAAAACCAGGAAATTGACTTTGGTACAATGTGTGTATTTAGCTCTGGATCATTGTATCTCATGTGTAGGTTCATTATTATATCACTTCAGTCTAGATCAGAACCATTCCATCACCACAAAGATCTCCCCAGTGCTAGTCCTTTATAGTTACACCCACCAAGACTAATAATGTCTTCCAAGCAACCAGCCTTACCACACAGCCCACACATTCTTTACTCGATCTTTCCAGGATTTTGAACTCTTCCAGCACCCATGTATTCTTTGATCAATCCATCCAGCCTTGTTCCTTTGGGGTAGCCATGTTTTAGTTACTTCACATAATGTTGAGGAAAGACATTATGTGCTTTGTGCTAAAACTCAGGACCACATGCCCAGAAGGCACTTGATAAGCTCTGGTGAAGTGAGCAGTGGAGCTAACAGGTCATGAGGTTTTGCATCATACAGACTGGGGTTCACCTCGGGCCCTGTCACCTTCTCTCCACGAGACCCTTGGCAGTTTTAGTCTCTTTAAGACTCGGGTCTTCATCTGAAGATGTGGAGGATAATAGGATCCCCAGAAAGGAGTATGAGGCCTCAACGAGAAGCATAATTAAAGGCCTTGCACATGTGGGGTGTTGAGTAAAGGGAAGCTGTCATCAAGAATTATAGCCAAGGGCACAAAAACTCCTGAGAAGTTACTTCATTCATGCTTTTGCTGTGGGTCAGAAAACATTTAGAATCTGTCTAAGCAGAGATTTTTATTCTCCTTTTCAACTTCAAGAGAATAGTCTCACTCTTTAGACTCTAATCTCTTCAATCCACAAATTTATAATTTGTTAGTATTCTAAATCCTTAAGTCTTTTTAATTTTTTAAAAAAGATTTTACTTATTCATTTATGCATACAAGAACTGGGTGTAGGCCAGAGGTGCAGGGGGGTAAGAGGATTCACCAGACAGAGAACATTTCCTTGTTCTGTGGGGAACAGAACAGGCAGATCTACTGAAATACACTGCTGAGGGGAGCAGTGGGTAAGACAGGAGGGGTCTGCTGTGCCATGTGGATCATCTCCTTGGTCAGGGATCCAACTCCTGCTGCAGTGGTTGGTGATAGCGTGATATTGCTGAGACTTTAACCCTTGCACCACCAGGGAGGTGCCTAAATTCGTAAGTCTTGAGTGAAAGTTGTTAAGTCAAATAAAAATGTGCAGTAGGATTCTGAAGAGTGGGCCTTCACCATATATTAGTTTCTGCAAATGCTTTAAAGAACCCTGGAATCTAGCAATGTCTAGATTCTAGATCTGGTATGCAGAGTAAACTAATTTTAACTATTTTTTTAAAGATGTCTACCACATGATAGACTTTCATAGAAACTTGGGAGACATCAAGAACAAAATGGACATTCTAGATGGATATATTTTGACAGTCATTGCAGTTCCTTATGTTTAGTCAAATGATTAGATAAAAAATAGCCACTCATACCTCACAGAGGAAAGTGCTAGAGTGAGGAGAAAGCAATAGAGCAAGGAAATGAGCAAGAGGTTTCAGGTGTGTGAGGAGTGGGCCCAGAGGCTCCTAAAAGATGGCCAAGCTCCTACAGATGGAAGGGGAGAAGGGAGCACCATCTTCCATTGCACTGGGCCACAGCTCATTTGGGAGTTACTACCTTCTTTAACTTCTCTCACAATCCCCTTCCCTCAACCTCTTCTCCCCACACAGTGATAGGTATATACATCACTATGCTAGAGAGGTGGTCTCACTGAACGGGCCAGACTGCAGCCTCATTTTTATTTTTTTGTAAAATAAAAGTCCTATAGGACTTACCTATGGCCCTATTCTAAACAGGTCTAACAACGAATAATTTCCTATAATTAAATACAAGTAGGTTTGTTTGTTATCTCAAGCAGCAAAACAACAAGGGTAAGTCCTAAACTTGGCAGTCAAACACAGAGATTCAGCATTATTCTGTGGCTAAGCTATGTGATCTCAGACAAGTGAGCAAGCAACCTGGAAATCACGATTTTCTCTTGATACTGGTCATTGCTAAGGCTCCTAACTATTGGTCTGTAAAACTCAACCAATTCTGTTATTAATATGGATATTAATATTAATATTTTAATTTAAAATATTAATCTATAAAAATGGTTCCTATCAGTATCATACACATATATGATCATTGGTATCATATATGTATGTTCTGATTTTTGTAAAAATTTTTGGGATTATACATATATAAGACTGTACATACATAAAAGGACACAGAAGGATACTTCTCCATTATTTAAAATGATTGTCTCCATGAGACAGGGAGTAGATAGGAAGCAGCAAGTCAAGACTTGGCAATTTTCATGCTATATATTTCCATAAGGCTAACTATATGTTGTCATACCATGACTGACTATGTTAAAAAAGAAAAAGATCAAGAAGTTACATACACAATAACAACAGTTTGTGATGCAGGTTACAGAATGTGAAGATTGAGTTTATGTGTTTATTGAAAAATATTTCTTGATTAGTCTCCTCAGCCTCTTACAACTGGAATTACAGAATGAAAACACAATATTTAGTATAACAAATATCTCTTGAAATGGGGAGAAAAAGGAATTGTGACTAATGAAGAATACCTGGTAGCCTGAGAAGAACTAGCTTTTTTCAGTACTTTCAGATGAGTGGTCGGTCTTTGAGTACTCATATTATTATTTTTCTTTGAAACATGCACACACACACATACACATATACTAATATATTAATGTATCATTCTCTATTAGTTATAATAAAAGTGCAAAAAGACAAAAACTGGGACATACTGTTAGGGGGAAAGACCCTCCTGAATGGATTACACAAATAGGTTATGGACTTCAACCCCCATTCCAGACCTACAAGATCCAAGGACTACAAATCCCATAAGATCATTATCGAAGACTGGATCACTGGGACCTGAGGGTGGGGTTGAGCAGCCAGGCTGAATATAAAAGCAGACACGTGGGCCTTGGGGGGTCGCTTTTTCCTTGGGAGTCAGCTCTCAGCGCACCGTTGGGTTCCAGCTCCAAGGAACTGGTAGGATATTTAYAGATYTGTAKCCCTCTCTTCCCCTTGTGTTATTCACTACGCTATTTCTCCTTCCCTTGTAAATAAAACCCTTTATTAACCTTTGTTGTGTGTGCCTGCAGTTGGAGCATTATAAGTGCCGTTGGAGCGCACAGGTGAGAACCCAGTCAGGCAAACCCATTTTATATTAGGGTTGCCCTGTAACAATACCACCTATTAGCCTCAATCTTATATCTTTCTCTCCAAGTAAATTTTGATAGAGAAAGATCTTGATTTGCAAAGGGATTTTCTATAATACCTCTTTTGGCTCTCAATTGCTTGCTGAGCAATCAGTCTTTCTTCAGCCCTGGCTTCCTCCACAGCTAGGACCTTCTCCCTGTGACACTCCATCATGATCCTTTGGATTCTATGGACCATGCGCTGTTCTGCAGCCATGTGCTCTCTCTTCATTTCATCTTCCATGTCTTGATGCGCTTCGATCTTGGTTTTAGCTGCCATTTCCTTAAGCAACAGCAAAACTAGGTTTAGATGTTACCACTTTGATGTTTAAAAATGCACACTAAGAGATTATGAAAATCATAGTTCATCCACCTGATAGAATATTTAAAAGATATTTAAAAGGTATGTGTGACATGGAAAACTTTGACTTATATCATGCTAAATGAAACTAGGAACATACAGACTATATAGCATAAATAAGTGTATAGATAATATGCCAAAATAAATATAAATGGGTTACAGGGAAGGATTAAAGCCCTTTTTTTCTTGGATAGTCCAAATATTCTGAGTGTCATATGACAGAAGATTAGAAATACATGATTATATGACAGGAAGTGGATCCTGGAAAATGATGGAAATAATGACTAAACTTCCTGAGTGTCTCCTGGGTAGGAGGTTAGAGGACTTACCTATGCCCCTAGGCTCATTTCCTTGCTCTACCCAGAAAACAGTTGAAGATTACTGCCTCGTAGGAACCTGCCAGCCAGTCCCTGCTGTCATTTAAGCATCCCAGTTCATATGCTCCTTCCATCAAGTAAAGGGATGAAAATCCCGTCATCATTTGGAAATTCCTACTAACTTCACTGTGCCAGGCACTGTGCGAGGCCCAGATGCTATAAACAAACGGCTGGAATGCGTGTCCTCAAGTGCTCACTGTCCAGCAGAGGAGACCAACGATCTAAGGGTGCAACAAGTGCTTTAATAGAAACATAAGAAAAGAGGAGTAATTCCACCACCCTGTTTGTTGAGGCCAGGATGGAGGCAGTTCAATTTATAGTGAGGACCCTACAACTGAGGCTGAGGAAATCAATGGAACTGGTAGACTTAAGGGAAACTGAAATCGAATAATATTCAACAAAAATTACTGTAGCGTTAACAATGTGTTTTCACAATTAAAATACTTATTTGACAGATTTAGACTTTGAGAAGGAAAGTTTTCAACTTCTCACTTTGGTTACTCCAATGGTGAAAAGTTAAAAAATAAAAAAGACAACAGAAATCAAGTTAAAGAACCTCTCCAGAGTGGCCTTAGTGCACATATTTAGAAAATATATTTTAGGAGAACACTGGTTATTTAAAAATGCTAGCTGGGGGCGGGGCTGGGGGGGTGGTTCTCTGGTGGCTCAAGCGGTTAAGCGGTTAAGCACATCACTGTGAAGCGGTTCTCCTTGCAATGCCTGTTTGATATCCAGCCAGGGAAGGGACCCACAGGGTTCAGCAGACCTCTCCTGCGTCGCCAACTGCTCCCCTCAGCAGTGTACTTCCGTCAATCTGCCTGTTCTGTTCCTCATTCTGTCTCTGGTGAATCTTCTCAGCACACCACCTCTGGCTTGTTCTTGTATGCATTAATAAATAAAATCTTTTTTAAAAAAGTATTAAAAATGCTAGCTGTGTTTTCCATTATACAGAAGGTTCATTTCTTAAAGCACTAATACTTTTTGGCAACAAAATATCTTTAATAGAGATATTTCTAAATGTCTTTAACATTTACTTCATATAAAGAAAAATGAATGCAATAACATTTCTTGGTTATCAGATTAAATAGATAAAGATGAAAGACTACAGGTCTAGATACTTTATACTGCATTTAATAATAGTGTAAGTTCAAGGGCTATTTGTCTCTGTTAAAAATGACCCCAAGTGCTTTGCTCTTTCAGATTTGACATCTGATTTTGTAATTGTTCTTGTTCTTCACATGTCGTAGGGACAAAGACCTTCTGATGTAACTACTGTCAGTGAACTTCCTTTTGTCATTTCTGGTTTCTGGCATTTAATCTATTTTGGATTTGTAAAGTCAAGCAACCATGTCTGTTGGGTTCAGGCTGTCAAATAAGTATAAAAAAAAATTGAGTGGGGAGTTGGAGAGATTCTGCTGAAAGTCTAGTTTCTATCTTATAGTCAGAGGTCTTTAACTTCTTATGGGATATTTTAAGTTATTTTGAGGTTTTCAAGTACTTTCTCAATAATTGATACTCCCAAGGTTAAATTTAGTAAGTGAAGGCTTATAAAATTTTGTTCTATTTCAGTCATTTTTAAATATTAAAAATATTACATCCTGGTCCCTTATTCTGGCTCAGATGTAAACTAGGATTCAGAGAATTAAATCCAATTCTGCGTCTATGTGGTAATTTAATAAAACCAAAATTATTTTAATGCCTCACATAGCAGATGGAATATATATTTAAAGCTATCAAAGTAATTCTGTGACCTACTGTTGGGTAGTTTTCTTATTCAACAGGAAGTCTCCCAATTAAATTATTTTCACTGAAATGCATTTTGAGTGTGTCAGTCCATTTTTTGAGATGTTACAAGAAACAGCCTCATGAAATCTACCATGTTTACTGTACAAATGTTTGACAGACACTTCTTACACATAAGTCTTCCTCAGGAGAATTTTCTCTCAAGTATCACATTTAGGAATATCTGCTTTTCTAAGGACCTGATTCATAGCATTTTCCTCTGCACAGACTGCCAATTAGTGATATTTTCACAGGTGTACATGCAAGACACACAGCCTCAAGTTTTAAATTCAGGATTGACTTCACTACATTTCCTACTCTAGTTTTCCTTTCCTTACTTTCCCTTAACTTTTCTCAATTACTTTTTAATATCATTACATTTGAATAAGATAAGTATCTTGTCAAAATACTATCCATTGAATAAGATCTTGAATTATTTTTTTAGCAGCAAACACCTAGCATTCAATAAGAGTACTACCTGATGGCCTCCACTTATCAGAATAGTATTTAGTATAAAAAAACAACAACAACAAACCTTGGTTTTCTGCTATATGTACTGGTAATCTCCAACTTGGTTTCTTAATGTAATTTATTTAATTGAAAAAATGTGTGTGTGTGTGTGTGTGTGTGTGTGTGTGAAGAACTTAGATGTAGGCCAGAGGTACAGGGAGTGAGAGTACTATCCAGAGACGGAGTGGGGAACAGACAGGCAGATTGTCTGAAATACACTGCTGAGGGGAGCAGAAGGGGAGATGGGAGAGGTCTGCTGCGCCATGTGGGTTAGCTCCCTGGCTGGGTTTCCAACTCAGTTCTAGCAATGATAGCACTGAGATTAACCCTTAGGTCACCAGGGAGGCCCTGGTAATCTCAAACTTTAGTATGTCTGAGAATCACAAAAGGTGCTGATTAAAATACTGCCAGTCTGAAGGTCAAGTCAGGTCCAGGAATATGCATCTTAAGTTCCCTTGTGAGATTCTAAGACAGATGTTTCACAGACACCCTCTGAGAAGCAGTACTGATGTCTATTACAGAAAGCTATAATTCAAATAACATTATGAATTCTTCTGAGACAAAGTCATTAAAAAAATTCCTGAAATGACAGTGTAAATATAAATTCCCAAATTCTAGATGATAACATTAGAAAGGTCAGCATCCTTTTAAATTTCTTAGGACTTCCATTTTAACATTAAGTACATCAACTGTACCAGAAGGCTACATGGGGTGTTATAAGTTTACTTAATGGAAAACTAGGATATGAGCTCTATGAACTGGCATCACATCTGTTGTTATATCTTCACAACCTAATGCCAGGAGTATTATTCAAAATGCGTATCCTGTTCTGGCAGGGTTCTAAGACCCTCCTGACAAATCCCCTACCAGTTTAAAGGGTTACCCTTTTAAATTGTCAGATTCAAGGAGGTCCAGGGGTCTGAAGGGAGCAACCAGGCTGAACAAAGTGTTAGGATCTTAGGGAGTGGCAATTTATCAACTGATAGAAAAGTATTTCAATACTTTAAGAACTAGCCTGGCTATTCTAGTACATGCCAGTTGGACAGCAGAGTTGCCAAGACATGCTATAAATGCTTTTCACATTCAAAAGAGGGCAAGGGCAACGGATCACTGCAGCCAACCCTTCAGGGATGATTGTTCACTGGAATCCACCAGGAAGGGCCCCACTTCCTTGGGCACTTCATTTCCAGTCAGCAATTTTTTGGAGCCCAAGAATGTTCCACTTAATCTCACCTAGTACATACTAATGTATTTAGGTATTCACTGCTGAAACTGAATAAATGAGCCCATGGTCCTTGAACTGTTTATTAATTATGGAGCGGTACAGGTCTTATTAAGTTAGGTCAAACCTGGCACCAGACTTCTGCTACTTTCTTCCAGCCTCTGTGCATAAATCATATCTGCACCATGTCCTGTCCTGTCGCTCCCAAGACCAACATGTGAAAATAGTTAAGTCTCCTTTTCCTTTGGGCAGATTTTGTAACTGAGGTACTGAACTAACTAATGACCCCCTGGGCCTGTGCCTGGAAAGTTTGCTAATTACCTGGCTGATGCAACTTGAACAAGTTACAGGTTAGAAAGAGTTCCTCTTATTTTATGACCCCTGGTCCTGAAGGAACTACTTGAGAAACAGCTCAGGTGTTCCTCTTGGCACTGCAGTAAGTACATGTTTAGGACAAAGGATGCAATCAGAGAGCTCAGGAGAAGGAAGAGACTCGCTGATTCATCCTTCCACTGTTTTTGAGCTCCCTCTGAACCTAGGCTCTGTGCTGGGCAACAGGGCTAGAACGGTAAGGAGACCCACATGCTCTTTCAGGGGCTGCAGCCATGTGGGAAGCAGATATCCAACAAGTAATCACAGTTGTTTAACCACAATGGTGACTTGTGAAACTGCTGTGAAATTAGATAGAGCATGGCAGCAGAGCAGAACAGGTTGGGTAAAGGTTCCCCTGAGTAGTAGTGATAATTAAGATCTGATGAAGTGTGGGGATAGCATTATGGAAAAGACCCCAAGATAGGAATTGTGTTCAGGTTCTAGGTCCCAAAGAAGGGCTGTGAGAGGAGGAAAGAGAGTCAGAAGTAAGAAATTTCATGAGACAAGCCAGCAGGGGTGAGTCCTTCAGGTCCTGGAGCCCTGTAACAGTTTGAGTTCATTACAGCAAAGGCTATGGGATTCTTCTGCACCCAGTCAGCTCTGTTACCATAGATGCAATATCTCTTTTGAGAGACTCCTGGTCTCCCAACCAACCTCCATGAAATACCCATCTAGATTGTTGTACATATTATATCGTTTTTCTCTGATACCCTTGCTAGAGCGTTTTACTAAAGTCTTAAAAGACAACACACACAAGTCACTATAATAACCTCTAAGTTTTTTTGATGTTCCTCTTCCAGAATCTTAATGTAAATTTTGTGTCTGTCATTTGCTTCTTCAAGAGCTTTCTCCACTGCTAGTTTTTGGCGTTCTTCAGCCTTTGAAAGAAAGAATCCATTTAATTATTAATGTATCGAGTCTTTATGTTTACTGAAAGTTAGCAATTACCCCGGGGTCTCATCTCAAACTTCCCATAGCAAACCAGTTGCCTCTGCCAGAGATGCCCTAACACATTTCCTCCTGTGACTCACATCTCTGTTTCAGGAATTGCTAAATAAAGCTTTACTGTAAGTTGCTGGGTTGTCTTTTTTCTTTGGCATGTTCTTTTTTTGCTTGATTAACAAAGTAATACATGCTCAATGCAAAAATCTGAAAAATACAGAGAAGTGGAATATGCACAAAGCCAGAAAGATCTGAGAAAGGAGGCTGAATATCACCCAGACCCCCTGTATCAAGTCTTTAGAAAGAGATTTTATACTTTATTTGAAGAATGACTAGACTATTAGATAGGTATATAGCTAGATAGAGAGAGAGAGAGAGAGAGAGAGAGATATTCAAACTGGATTCACAAAAGCATTCTCTGGTTTTAAAATGTATAATGTTTTACAATTGATATAAATACTATTATTATTGATAAAAATAAGTGACTGCTAGGATTTAAACATATGTATATATTACATGTAATTTACATATTATATAAATAATTTATATAGATTGTCTTTGACACGAGTACTTTGCATTTTCTTACCAATTTTTTGCTGGCACTAATAGCAGACAATTCCAAGTCTTTGCTATGATGTCTGTTTTACACTTGATCTTAGCCAAAAGGCTGAAAAGTGATATATGATGACTGTTTTATAAAGAAATTGAGAAATAACATTCTAAGCACTGTGACTTGTCCTGCTCCAAGAGTTTTAGTTCTCTTTAGGAGGGCATTTGTGTCATTCCATCTATGACTGCAAGAGCTAGGTACTGGAGGATTGAGATTCTCCTTAAGTGTCTGGGATCTGCCTGTGAGCCCCAAGACACTCAAACTGCCCCATGAAACTCAGCAGTGTTATGGACAAAGTATCAAGGACTTCAGAGAGAAACAAAGCAAGTTGAAGGGATGAGAAGGAGATTAAGTTTGAATGAGGCATTTAGAAAAAAATAGGCACTTATACAGGGATATTACACCCTACAAATATGGATGGTCTACATGTCAAACATTAAGCAATAATAAACAATTACCAACAAGGATTACTTGTTAAAAAAAGTTTGAATCCAGTGAGAATGCAGGGAACAAGAATGACCCATACCTGGGGTAATCTAGAAGGAACTAAGTTCCTGATGCCTGCTTTTAACTCAGCACCTGCTGTCTGCTGGGCACATTATTTCATTGAACTCTCTCAACAACCCTAAAGAACATCATCATTCCTCTTACATTTAAAGAGGTCCAGACTATGGAGATAAAGCACTTGTCCAAGGTCCCACAGATCGGCAAGATTCAGAGTTAATTGTGCTGGATCAGATTGTTTGGGACAAATGCAAAACTTAAGATAACTATAAAGATTCATTTAGGTTGATTTCCAACTTATTTTACCTTAGCCAATATTTCAGCTTCTGCTTTTGCAACAAGTTCTTTGACTAAGGCCTCTTGAAAATGCTGTTCTCTACTCAGAATATCTGCTCCAATATCTGTATTTGGAAACAAACAATTACAAATATCTACAGACTGTTTCTTGGTTTTCCTTTTCATTGTTATGTAGTTATTTAATAATTATCAGAGATGTATCCTCTTAGGAGACATCAATCTTTTCTTTAAGGTACCAATGAAAGAGATAACTTTTCGCCTAATTGACTAGGTGGGAACTCACAGCACTGCTAGGTCACTTGCTCCTTCATCACAACCAATTAACGTGGTAGGCAACTGGGGAAGTAATGTGGTAGAAAGGAGAACATTTATACCCCTAGAGCAGAATGGTGAGAGAATACTCAAGACATATTCAGTTCCTCTTTCCTTCATCATGTTTGGAAGCTGGTTTTACCTCTGTCAGGAAAGTGTAGCAGATTGCTTTCTTTAATACGTTATATGCCTTTGTTAGTTTGTGCGTTTTCATGGGTGTAGCTGTTTGAGTGGAGTGAACAAAGGGTTTAGCACTTCTTTGTCACTGATCTCATTTAATTCATAAAATATTCCCATAACACTGTGACCCAGGCAAGAAAATAAAAGCCTAAAGAGGTTAGAGAACCACACAATATCAGATGGCCAGGGACAGAGTTGGACATGGTGTTAAGCCTGAGATATTTGAGCTGGGCACAGGGTTTCCTCTGTCTTCTTCACCAAAGTGGGTTGTCAAAGTTGGCTCAAGACCTGCATGGGGATGACAGATGAGCACTTTGAGCCCTGAAATCATGTGGAAGAAAGAACGATCTTTCTCGTCAATCCAATTCTTATAGTACATATTCTTTATTCCTTTTAATTCTCACATCAGATTTGTTCATTATCTTTCCAGGGAATTATGTCTTGAGATCAACTTCCTAAAATTTCAAGCACATCTTTCATCCGTAGTATTGCATCTCTTATGGTACCTAGCGTGGCAATATGCATAGAGAAGACATTGTGGACACACGTGTCTGCCCATCCTCTCTTCTCTCCCTCTTATAATAGGACCCATTTCTCTCATGAACTTCCCTCTCTCCTTCAGGTTGCTCTGGTAGAACGGTCCCTTATAGCAGCCAATCTACTTGGCACACTACATTTATTACTGTCCTCCAGTCAAAGTAACTGGCCCAGACTGGGCATTGCTCAAGCCTGGTCAAAAGACTCTTCTTGGATTTTGCATATAAATGTAAGGAGAACATGACTCTTTTCCCCCTGAAGTTTCTAAGTTGGAGGTGGTAGATGCCTACAACTGTTTGGGACCACTTCCTTTCCTTTTCCAGTAAGCCTGACTGCAGTAACAAATAAATAGGCCAACTCACTACAAGAGGAAAAAAAACTGACTGAATCCTCTGATGCCAGATCCCCCTTGGATTTCTCTACTAAAAGGGTCGAGAAATTCCCTTTTATTCATAGTCTAGTCTGAGTTGTGTTTCTGTTACTTGCAACAGATAATACATGTTTGAGAATTAAATCTTGGCTACTAGAGAATTTGTGAGTCTAAAAATATAGGACAGCAAGTATTACAGTACAGATGGACACATACTTCATAAACTTGTGTGTAGATATGAATATGAAACTAGGAAGAAATGTGACTAAGCAGAGATCATCAACATGTTGCATTTCATAAAAATGTGATACAAGTATGGACTGCTATTATTCCTTTTTTGTGCTTAAATCCCATTACTTTACATTAGGTATTTTCATTTTAGATTGTACAGCAAGATCCCTGCATAACTTAAAAAAAATGCACCTGTTGATCCTGTAATAGTTGCTTCCTGGAAAGTGCTATCACATGGAACCTCTTAGTTTTAGCTCCAGGAAAGAAGTTTTTCAAGTCAGATCAAATTATACCATTTCTTTGAAACTTTCAGCCCTCAAGATCTGGATACCTCAAGATCCCAATATTATGAACTCAGTTTCAACAGTTGTTCTTAGTCCTCATTTCACTGTTTTTGGTGTTTCCTGGTTGTTGGAACTGAGGGAAACAGCTGCCATTAGGAAGTGGAGATGCAATAGCCTTCTTGTTGGATGTGGTTCTCAGCATTACAGTCATTTGTGCCATGTGGGTGTATAAGCACAAAAGAGAAATGGACAGATGTCACTTTGAAAGGTCTCCTGAATCACATCTTGCCCAGAAAATCTTTGTGCTATTAAGGTTAAAAGTGAGCTCTGGTGTTTAAAAGTTCCCAAGAGACAGTAAATAGGGAACTTTCACATTTTTAGTTGTTTCTCAATAAACGGGAACAAATTAATATACATTTAATCGGGAAAATTTTTCCTTCACAAAAAACAATGCAATGAAAAATGTAGCCTATTAAATGCATTGCTATTTAGATGGTCAAAGATGTAGCATTACTGAAATTTGCCTAAATAATGTTTGTTTCAGAATTTTCAAAACACATGAAGTAGGAAGGAGAAAACTCTTGCCCAGAATCCAAGAAAACACCACTGTTCAGCTATAATCATTGCCTCCTGCATTATTGAGGGGTCTTTTCTCCTTATTTTTATTGCATTTTTATTTTGTTATCTCTCAAGTTAACCTTGCACTTAGATATCAAATCCTGTTGGTCAAAAACTTTTCTTTCTTTTGGGAAAATAGATAAATGAATCTAATACTACCTAACATTGAAATGGAGAAGAGATTTAATGTTTAAAAGACCTTTGTATTAACTGAGTAGCTTCCCTATGGTGAGAAGCACTACATAGAATATAAGCCTATTATGTTGTAAAAAGATAAAAATTAAAAAATGCACTTGTTGAAAGAACAACAAACTATTAATACAAAGGAAAAGCTAAATGGATCTCAAGGGCATTAAGGTGAATGGGGGGAAAAAAGCCAATTTCAAAGATTTAAATATTGTATGATTTCACTTCTATAACTTTAAAATGCATAAAACTATACACATGAAAAACAGATTAGTGGTAGCCAGGGATTTGGGTTAGGGGGTATTAAGGGATAACATAAGGGTGTTTCTTCACGGTGACGGGACAGTTCTGTGTCCTAATTGTGGTGATGGTTACACAAATCTATACCTATGGTAAATAACATAAAACTATACACCAAGAAGGGGGTGGGGGTAGTGCGGGGAAAGGCATGTAAGCTCTATACATTGTACCAATGCCAACTTCCTGGTTTTGATAATGTTAGTAGCTTTAGGCAAGATATCATTAGGGGAATGGGGTAAGAAGTATATGGGAGCCCTCTATTCTATTTGTAAAACTTGAACCTTAAATTATTTCCAAATAAAAATCTACTTAAATGTATAAAAAGAGAATGAAAGCAAACCAAAAATTTACATACAGTGAAGCCTGATTCTGGAGGTTCTAATTTAGTGGATCCGTGTTGGATTAGAATTAAATCCAATGAGTCTATATTTGTATATTTATAGTAAAAACATATTTTCAAGTTTTGTAGAACAGTGCTAGGCTGAGGAACTACTGCTCTATGTAATACCCACTAGTATTTCTATAGATATTTTAATGTTTTGGACTTACAAAGGATCAAGAATTCGATTATTTTGACTTAAAATAACAGTAACAAATACATTGAATATAAAAGATTAATTCCTAACTAGTTTTATTTATAAATTAGATTTAATTTATCTACTTAATGTTTGGGTTCAAATATCCAAAAGGCACAGGCAAACAATCAATAAAGGTATATCTAAGAATGGATGTCCTCTGTCCTGGATGTAAAAATGTAAATCATTTTAGAGATTATATATTTACTAAAAGTTAAAATTAATTTTGATAGAAATATTTTTAGAGAATGATTACAGTTTGCTCTCCTCCCCATTTTAGTTTTGTTGAAACACCCTCTGTTCTCCAGCTTCTTTTGCAAAGATCAGGCGAAAATCTTTAACAATTAGATTTGCTTATTAGAATTATATATAAACAGTTTCATGTTATCTATATGTATCAACTTCTAGATGATCAGCCACTAATAAGGGTTATAAAAATTATAGTTTCTTTCACCCATTATTTAGAGATATTTTCCCTCATATATATGGCAGTTACCCAAGTTTGGGCAAGGACAAAAAGAACTCCCATTTACTCCTATGTGCCAGGTTTTGTAATCAGTACAAATATTTCATTAAAGTCTCATAATATCCTGCAAGGTAGGTATATAATGTCCCTATTTACATATAATGAAATAGAGCTGATAAAAGTCTATATAACAGTGACATATAATGCCATGAAACTTTAAAACAAAGAAAAGCAAAAAGTAAACTTACCCAATATATCTTTGTGAGTGTAAAAGCGTGTCCTAAATGGCTTGTATTCATGGATCCTTTTGAAGGTTTCACCAAACGGGGGTGGTGGAATTACTTTACTACAAACAGCACAGCAAACAAAATTCGTGTAACTCGGATTTCTGATCATAATTCAGTTTAAGTTGTCTTTTACTATATGTAGTTAAATACTCTTAGGATCAGAAAGGTAATTTTTAAAAGCTAGAAATTTTAAGAAAGCTAGAAATGTTCAAGGTTTTAGGACAACGCTAGAGGCTGGTTGAGATTAAATAACTTGCCATGATTATGTAGCGGGTATGTGCCTAATGTAAAAGAACGGTACCGAAAGCCTCTGCCATGTAAGATACGGGCACTGAATCTGGGAAGATTTAAGCAGGTGCTCCCTCCTATATGCTACCATGTTAACTTACTTAGCAACTGTTGCTACGTAAGACAAGCTTTGCTCATAAAAGCAAATAGAAATGACAGAGGGAGCATGGTATAGTCGTTTATTTCCGAGACACTTTCTGTATTAGTTTCTTATCACTACTATAAGAAATGATCACAGTTTAGCAACTTAAAACATCACAAATTTATTTGCTTGCAGTTCTGGAGGTCAGAAGTTCCAATGAACCTTAAGTGGTTAAAATTAATTGGTCAGCAGGGCTGGTTTCTTCTGGGGAGAATCTATTTTCTTGCCTTTTCAAACTTCCAGAGGTCATCCACATTCCTTGGCCCATGGCCTATCATCATATAGCCTTTTCTCTCCTTGTTTCCATGGTGATATCGCTTCTTCCTGGGAGCTTTGATTATTGTAATTATATCAGGCAGATAGTAAAGGATAATCTCCCCATCTTAAAATCATTTATCACAGATGCAAAACCCTTTTGGCCATATTAGTAACCTATTCACAGGTTCTAGGGATTAAGTTATGAACATCTTTGGGGACGGTGGGGGGGAGGGCCGGGAGAGGAGAGTGTTATTTAGTATATGACCCTTTTATTTTTTTAAAAAACCTTTATTTTCTGTCAATTTTATTCCCATTTTCTGTATCAGAGTCTGTGGAAGAACAACTTAGTACCACTCAGTATTTGTTCCAACTCATTCAGTGGTCTGAGCAATGATTGTTGTAGCCCAATCTTCAGAGGCAGACCAAGCACTCCAGTCTGTAGCTGGGAACCTGCATGTCTTGAGACTAGTATGTTACTTTGAATTGAATAGTAGCAAATGGGGTAGTTTGAAGCAGTCCATTCACCCTGAAATTTCTTGGTCACACACTTTTCAGTAGCAAACCTACTCTTCCTTTTCAATCTCTTCAGAATCTTTGCAGAAGTAGAGGTCAGGCATGATCTCCCATGGGTGTTGACAGAAGATGGTTCCATGTATGCACAGTACTTCTGGGGCTAGTGTCTACTAAATGTGACCCTCTGAGTTACTTTGTTACTTCAGGGGATGGCAATGTCCACATAGTGCAGAGAGTCTATGACACACAACAATGGTTGGCAGGTTAACAGAAGATGCCTTTGTGAGAGGCTAGTGGTCTGCCCTGGGATCAGTAACTAGAAGTCTCAGCTCCGAGAATGCTGCCTGGCTCTGGTTAGTGAAGGTTCCAGGAGCGAAGCAGCAGCCAACAGGAGTGGCTCTGAAGTCAGTAGCAAACTCCAGCACAGCAAACTGGCCAGTATTCATGGATGACATGAAACTGACATCAGCCAGGTTTTCAATGACAGCGAAGACATGAACTTCCAGCAGAAGCTTCTCCCAGGTTCTCTTGAGATTAATGATGTAGGTGTCATCAATTTTCTTTTGTGGATGTACTGTTCCATTTGTAAGTCACAGTTAATACCACCCAGTGGGTTACTGCTGCAAGGAATTTGAGGGCATCTTTTTCCTTAATTTACAGGGTCTCAGAGTTCTGGACATTGTGGAAGTTTGCTTATAAGCTACAAAGGGAACCCAGAACAACACCATAGACCCCTCTCTGGGTTGGATGAAAAGACCCACAATTTTTTTTTTAAATGGGTTATTTAAAGAACTTTTCAAGCCAGAAAAGGAGGGAGTTTAATTTTTAAGTTAATAATAAATGTGATGTTTTGGTGCTATGGCAATAAAAGTGGGGCAAAAAAGCAGAATCTTAATGGAAAAATTACTTTAATTAAGTATTCAAAATTACTAAGCCTGATTTTCAAAGTTACATAGTTAACTAATTTGTTTTCCTTTTTTAAAAATGTGAAGCTCTGCACCCCAAGAACCTCCTCAGTGCCTGACAAACTGGGACAGATTGGTCACCCTATAGAAGATAAGGCGGTAAGCAATACAAAACTTCCCTCTTTGCTAAAATGTTTAAAAGCCAGTTTATCACTTGAACAGCTTGCTCCTCTGGGTAAACAGCTCTCCTACCAGAACAGATTAGTACTTCCCTGGGAATAAAAGGTCACTTGCTGCTTATCAACTGATATCAAGACTTGCCTCAAGACTTAATCTACTTTCCCCATAGTGAAAAACATTCCTTTAACTATTTGAATCCAGACTTCAAATACTATAATATCTTTCCTTGACCATCCTCCTCTTAAATACAATTGATTTTGTTAAAGTGACCTTTTCCCTTAGAGAATGAATAAAAACATCAATATACAGCACACATAGAGAAATAATAACATAGATATTACATGCAACCACTCTGTAAAAAGCATCATAGGTAGGCACTTGTTCCTAAAATTCAATGCGAGACTTCCCTCACACATTTTTTTGAGTGTTGTGCCTCACTGAATCTACAGCTACCCTGGTTCATTCACTTATCTGTTACATAGCTTAGGGCTGCACTTCATACAGTTTCTCCTGCCCTCTGGCCTAGGATGATCTTTTGATAATTCAACTAATATCTCCCTAACCAAATACCAACCTATTTTGTAATATAGTAAAAGATTTCCAAAAGATGATAATATGACAGTAAATGTGATCTACTGGGTTATTGGAAAAGTTATGATGTATTTTTGCATAAAAAATATAGGAAAAATGAGTCATGACTTTTCTGACAAGCCAATATTTCCTTAACAAAGTATATAGAGAAACCAAAAGCAAAAAGATGATTAAAATGCATGTTGTACCACCTAGGTGCATATTAAATGAATGAAGTGTACTATATACAGAGATAGCAAGGAAATATTTAGGGATCCATAAAGATTTAATTTAGTTGCATGTAGATAAGTCAATATTAACTCTTGATTTTCTATAAATCAGACACAATTGCATTTTTTGGTAACTTGCGAAACCATAATAAGCACTAGAAATTAAAGTTACATTATGATGATAAACTCTGCCTGTGCAGTTATTATTACTTGGTAATAATAAATGAAATGAAATTCAGAGATGAGCATTATTACTGAGCCCCAGTGACAGTAATTTAGAGTGGAGTAAATACCTAGAAAATAAACAAGTCCGGAACCCTTGTCAGAAAGACATAAATCATACAAGGAAAATCTAAGACCTTCTTTTCTTATGTATTGATAATTTTAGATTAAATGAATGTAAGAATATTTGGTCTCATGCTTATATTATCACTGTAACATTAATTTATTCAAACTAAAACAGGTAATGTTTAGTCGTAGTCAAATAACATCATACCTCAGTATAATACTTTAAGAAAAACTCCAATTGTAACAGGGTGGTCCCAGGAAAAGGGAAAGTTCCAAAATCCTGATTCTGCCCTAAGTGGGTGGAGCTAAACAAAAAAAAATTTCTACAGAGAGGAGAGGAGAAAAGAAAGGAAGATGGAGAACAGCAAGGAGACCTGGAGGAGGCATGTGGAGCAGAGGGACATGTGAAGAAACTGTGCTTGCTTTTTGGTCTTGGACTGGTTAAAACAGATGTGGGTGAGAGACCCGTGGGGAGGTTAGCAATGGCGGCTTTCATCTTAATTTTAATTTTGCTCTTTTCCTCCCAGATTTGTCTGACTCTTTCTGACCCTTTTCTATGGGTCTCTACTGAAAGGTCCTTTAGATGTGTGCCAAGTTTTTGGGCCTTGCTTTGGGCCAATCCTATTTGGCTGAACTTTTACCCTCAAGGAGATGGGTAACTTTGGATGCTTAACTTAATAACTATACTCTTTGTTCTTTTTTTATTGTACCCTAGTTGTATTAAAGTTCCTTTCCATTAAAGGTTTTGTATATTTGTCTTAATGCGGCGGATGGCAAAACCCATTCGGAGAGGGCAGGCTTGGGGGTTCTGGGTGCTCCTCTCCCTGCCCTGTAACACAATTACTTAGGTTATTGTCTCATTTAATTTTTATTTTAGTAGTTGAGTGGGAGTATCTTTGCAATTAAAATGAAGTTCTGAACCAAAAATAGCTGAAATGAAACCAAAAGATATGTGCCAGCTGTGACTATAAAAACTACTTGTCTTTAATGTTGACTATAGGCTTTACTTCACAAATACAGGTCTATACCAGCTAGAGAATAAGCTCTGCCTTTGCAAATTTCAAAATAAAACTAAAACCTTCACATCAGTGGTAAATGCACCAATCACCTTAAAATATTTAAAATACCATGAACATTTAATAAACTGGGTACTTTTATTATACAGTTTATTAACTAAGAAAAAAAAAAGACTTCCATTCTCTTGGTACTTCGACAAGAGGAATTAAAGAAAAATATGGAGCTCTTTCCATGGAAAAAGAATGAGATAATTGCTGCAGTTTTGAAAGAACAAAATTTACTATAGTGGTCTGGTTTGCAACAGCTATCTTCTTTCTTCATTAATATAATCTAGAAATAGTAATGATACTGTGCACTTACAAAGTATTTCATTTGAAGATTTTATATGAAGATTTCCATGTGAAGTAACCAAAATCATTAATCCCATTTAGATGTTCTCCTCCTCATATAACTGTGTCCCTCACTATCAATAGCTTCATAGAGGTCTTTTTTATTCTCTTGCGTTGCATGTAGATAACCAATATAAGCCACACAAAGTGAAAGGGTAATCAATCCAAAAGCCATTACAGGTTTGTTCTGTTAAAGAAAAAAATTAAAAAACCTCATTAAGACTAATAATGTGAGGAGACCCAAATATCTGTTGCACATTGCTCTTGACATAGCAAGTCTTTATTATCATACTAGCATTCTTATAGTAATATTTTCAATTATAATAGTCTTAGTTCTTTATTCAATGAACACACTCTTGCTAATTTAGAAGTTCTAGAAGACTTTTGCTGCTCTTCTGCAATCTTTCTACTGTCCAGCCTAGACATCTCAGGCATTTACTTTCAGGAAGATGACAGTTGGAGGAGCAACACACAAAGGGGCAGGTTAGGAGGTAGGACTGGCCCAGTGCTCAGAATTTTCAGTGTTATCTATGTGCAATGGAGAGGCTGCTTAACTCCTCTGAGCCCAGTCATCCCAATCTACAAACCTCAAATTAGTTCATTTTATTAAGAAGTAAGGAAAAAGTATACGTGCTATTCTTCTAAACTAAGTTCACGGATAAACCGGCAAAAGGCATTTCATGTCACATATTAGATATAGCAAAAAAAAAAAATACATATACTCTTTCTGGGAATCTATTTTATTCAAGAAATTTAGTGATTGGAACAGATAGCATGCTGTTACAATTACCTAGATATACTGCTGGAAGTCCAAGATTTTAAGAGGGTGAAGTGATACAGTTCTGAAATTTTTTTTTAAAAAGTCTTTAAAATATAGGAATGATGTTTACAACTTCACCAAAGTGTCTTGTTTTATCTATTACTATAACTCACACTCTCTTTTGTGTATTCACACCCAACAAATTGAATTATTTTAGGTCAGAGTGAGTGCACAGTTGCAATATAAATTATAATTCATATTTTCTGCTTCTGTTACCATAACTTCTGTGTTACCATTTTTCTAAATCTTAATCACAAAACAGAATAAAGGTCAAACCTTTCACTTAAATGAATGGCTAAGATCCAAGCTCAAAGCTGCTTAAATTTACATTTCTTGAATTACATTTGACAATTAAAAGAATACAGTTCAAAAGATTTAAAAACATATACTGCCTTGATTTAGTAACTGTTTTTGACCTTAAATCAGTTAACATGGGCAACTGTTAATAAGATTCTAATCAAATCCAATACATGTACACATATTTATAATACTTTGACGTAATTTACATTTATTTTAAAACAAAAATATTATCTATTTAAAATAAAATTTATTAAACCAAATATTTTCAACAGTTTGGAAGCATATAAATGATTAGCTAACTCCCAAATAGTAACATTAATTTATACAAACTATAATTTATTTTTATAATTTTGAAATCTTTCACAAAATGTCTGCACTATTCCCAGGTAAAAACATTAAGAAAGGTTTTATGATTAGATTTCCATTTTATTTGTTTCAATGGCAGTCTCATTTTAATAGTATCTGGTCAAACAAAAATTTCCTTCAAAATAATGCAACTATTAAAGTAAAATTTTAAGTAGATTGAGGAGTTTGGGAAGTAGATCTATTAAAATGCACCCATTTCCCATTACAATTCTCAAATGTCCTCAAAATAGTTAGATATGCATAATCAGTAAGAGGCATTTGATTTTCCTTCTACCTGCTTTTATTCAGACAGTTCTCTATGTATTTTATAAAATTTCTACAAAATCAAATGTTACAGTGAAATAAACTTTCTATACTGATAGGCTAGTGAAATTAAACATCAAATCTTATCTTGGGCATATTTCTTACAGGTTTAATGAAGAGTTCTGGATTCACAGCTCTAAATAAGGTTGTGGTGCGGACCCCTCTGAGTCCTGGATTTCGAAAGTCTTTCTCTTTGGGCAGTTCCTTTGTGGATTTTGGAGGATCAGGTGTTGAAGACATCTGGACTTAGTATAATTTATTACCTAAGAATAAAATAACATTTTGTTCTCCTTCATGATTGTTTCTTTGATAAAGCTCTTTAAATACCATTGTATACTCATTTTGTTTTTGAATTCATGATCAGATATATACCAAAAAACCTGTCGTAAATTATTTCATTGCTTTATATAATACATAACTTTGCATAACTAATGACTTTAAATGGTGCTTCAGGTTTTGTTTTGAAAGACTGTTCATTTTTTTTGGTCTCAGAATAAACCGTTAAGGTGGGCAAAAGTTGTTTTCCTATTCTAACAGAATAGGATAATTATTGGTCTAAATCACACTGTATCTAGTCCTGTGGCACTAAGAGTAGGGGTGACCAGTGGGTCATGCACACCTCACTTTCTTTCCTTTCATTTTCATTCTTCCTCACCTTCCAACAGATCTATTGGGACATCAAAAGAAGTACTAGGATACCTTTGCTTGAATTCTCCTACAACTTTGCCCTGGGCCTACTTTTCCCTTCATGCCCCTGGATCTACTTCCACTGACCAATCCAAGCACCAGTACCATACAGGGAGAATAAGTATCTGTTTTCTTTCCCTTGATAGGGGAAGTGATAGGGAAAGAAACCTTCCAAACAAAGGCTGAAATTAATATAATATGTAGTATGTCAATATAATAAAGGTATATTATAAAAAAAGGGGGGATTCTAAAACCCCACTGGACAATAAATGCTATTATGAAGAGTCAAACACTTACATTTAAACACTCATTGGATCGCTGTACCAGTATTAAATCTTCCATTTTATAGACTTTATAAAAGTAAAGTATTTTTACAATTTTATTAGTTACAGAGGATATTGGGAGTATAGCTTTTTCAAAACAGGTCTTTAATGCAGTAGTGACTAAATATTCAACTATAGTACTTAATTGGGTAAGCATCTCGTCAGGAACACCTCCTTGAAAAGAAAAAAAAAAAAAACAAAATCTGCAACAATTTCTACACTTGCAAGGGTTCTGAAATGTTCATGGCTGTTATATCCTGTTCCACGTGGACATTGTGGCTGCCATCATCGTCATTATTGTGAACATCACTTTCTGGATCTGTTTTCACATTAGTTAGCAATTTCAGGATTTACTAACTTTTCAAAATAGTTAAATTTCTACCTAGAGCCACAGTCTTCAAAATTATACTGGCTTGGTTGTGCAAGGAGCTAAGTCTCAGCATTAGGAAGCTATCGCCAGCCAGTGCAGTATGAGTTCCATCCCAAGCCAGGGAGCTGACCCGTATGGCACAGCAGACCTCACCTATCTTGCTGGCCTCAGTGGATCTGCCTGTTCTGCTTCGACTGTCTCTGGTGAATCCTCTTAAACCCTGCACCTCTGGACTACATCCCAGCTCTCATATGCATAAATAAATTTTAAAAAATTAAACTGGCTTGGGACAAAGTGACAGTAACTAAATACCAGAGTGGTTCAAATACCATATTTGGTTTGCCAGTCCTTGAGCATGTATATTGGCCTAGAATCAGGGGAGTCGATGAACATTTCTGAAACACTGAAGGTTAGCGAACTTGCCAGTGACAACTCATCTCATCTTTTTGACCAAGAATGAATTACAACAAAATAGAGCAATTATCACTCTCTGTTTACCTCCTTTACAAAGTTCCCTTTGGGTATAAAGTATGTAAGATAACAATTGGAAAACACTTGATTTCAACACCATTCAGATTATTATACACCACTCACTGTATCTAGCAATGCCTTTTTAACATTTCCCTTGCATGCAAACTACAAATTTTCTCCACTGGAACAGTGCCTCCTTTTTCACTAGACAACTGCTGAAAAAATTCCTTAACATGTACTAAATTTGTTCTGCCAGCACAATTGCTTGAAACTCATCATGCCCCAGAGGTTGGCAAAAATCCTATGCTTTCTGCTGAAGTGGTCTAATTACATGCCCATTTCTTACAGCAATTTTATGACAACATGCATAAGTAATTATAAAGGGGCCTCACAGGTGTTTTGGTAGAGGGTGTGGTGTGGTAACATAAACCTGAAGAGGTATGAGCCTATTCTCCTAAATCATATATAATGCTGTAAACTAATGTTAGCTCAATTTTTAAGCAAATTACAGAAACCAAACAAGAGTATCAAAAAAGTAAAAACAAAGGGGAGGGGTTACATATTAAGGTATTAACTACTATACTATATTTTAAGATTTAATGTACAAAATTTCTATTGTTTGTGATACTTTTTGGAAAGCATGAAAGTAACATCTTCTATTATATGTGGTGTAAATAGTATAAGAAAGGTCAATTTTATTGCTGCATCTCCTTTTATGAGTTCTAATCACTGAAGATACTACAACAGTTATCTCCAAGTTTCATGGACTTGTTTATGCCAATATTTATTAATAAAGAAACTTTAACCACTTCTATATTTTAATTAAAAAAATACATATTATTGAGGCCAGTAATCTGAAAGGATTTTGGTAGCCAAGAACTTTTTATGTGTAACTATAAAAACAAAACAATCTTTTCATGTATCTCTTAACCTGCCTGTTCCACAGCTGTAAAAGGGGAATATCAAAACACACACACACAGACTAGTAGGGAAGACTGGAACTTGGCACTGCTATGCTCCAGCTAAGTTATTTGATGATCATTTTATATGTGGGCCCATATGCAAAATACTCAATAAATTAGCTTTCCATGGAGCCACCACTGACCATACAATCTCCCTCAGTGCCTCTACTCTTATTTTTTGTTCACTTTTCCATTACCTATTTCTTGTTCTTTTATCTATGTATAAGAAACTACTTTTCGGGGCCCGCCCTGGTGGCGCAGTGGGTTAAGCAACACACTATGAAGCAAACTGCAGCCACTGCAGCACGAGTTCGATCCCTGCCGCCGGCCAGGAAGGTGACCCAC
>JAGFMF010011387.1:2919628-2986003 GCA_019455555.1 Galemys pyrenaicus
TTCTGTGTCCTGCTCTGTCTGGTGGATTCTCTCACCACCCCCACATCTCTGGCCTGTACCCCAGTGCTTGTATGCATAAATAAATAAATCTTTTAAAAAAAAAAAAGAAACTATTTTTCATGATTTTTTAAAAAATAGAGAATTTTTCAGATATGTTATAAAAAGATATAAACAAGTTTGCTTTTGCTTATTTCTCTTCTGGTGAGACATTCCTTAACTTTTCTACCCATCTTCTTGTGAAGAAAACATATAAAGAGGAAAAGAAGAAACATAAATAAAGAATTATACCTTTGCACAGCTCCTTAAGGGCCATTCAAAGTGTGAGTGAGAACAAGGTGACCCACTTTGAATTAATACACAATGTGGGAAGTTTCACAAGATAGTCCTTGACAGTCAGTATTAGTGATTTTGAGATATTTTTCCTCCTTTAGTAAAATTCTTGCTTGAGGGGTGATCCAGAAATTATTTGACAGCTAACACTAAGCAATTCACTGGCATAAAACTGCTGTAACTGTCTGTATTACAGTGCATAAAAATTAAGTTTTTATATGCATAAATTTATATTGTATATAAAAATCGATATAAAGAATATGAGTTAAGAGAAAAAACTTATTTTCCAGATACACATTTTTGAAATAAGCACTTAACAGAAGTTAAATCAAAATCAAATTTCCAGAATTATACAAGGGTTAGTGAGAAGGAGCCTCAGCAATAATCAGTCTTTTAAGAGACTTAGGGAATGATAAAGTAGACAAAATATTTTCATGAAAATATAAATACACTTGTTATTCTAGTTCCACAACCATATTATCTTAATATTTAAAAAAACTTGAAGTATGGGGCAGAGCACCTGAAAATAATTTAAATTAATATGAAAATAAGTTTGGAGTAGAATCAAGAGGACTAGGTGTCCTGAAGTAATCTAGCATAGCCTCATATTCCAATTTTGGTATTTATAAGCTGTATGTCTTTGAGTGACAACCTTTGAGACTCAGTTTCCACCGTTATAAAGCGGGTAATACCTACTGCATAGAACTGAGGTGTGGGTTAGATGAGTTAACACTTTTAAAAGGATTTAACAAATGTTCACTGTCCTCATCGTCTAATCCAATCCCTTAAAAGACAGAGAGAGAGACAGACAGACAGACAGAGAGAGACAGAGACAGAGAGAGACAGAGAGAGATTAACACTCAAAGAGATCTTTGACATTGGGAGAGTGAAATAAACCAGGTTTCTCAATTTCCACACCACCCCTAGTCCACCACCTCACAACCCCCATCGATAAAGGACTCTGCACTTATAAGATATTACAAGATTTACTATAAAATTGTAAACACTTAAATTTACATAATTTTGTTGTTTTAAACGTAAAATATATTTTTTAAAAGTATCTTTCCATTTCTTGAATTTACTGCACACGAAGGAGAACGTTTTGACAATGGCTGTTGCAAACGGTCTGAGGGCTGTCAAGTATTATTTTGGTCCATCCTCTCCCCATATTGTGGCACTCACACCACAGTGGGCTATAGAGAGATTACCCCCAAACCAATGCATTTAGTCTCCAGCATAAGACTCGCGTTCAGGGAAGTTCAGGCACTGAGCTGCAGGGGAAACAGACTGAGAGCACAGTCCCCAAAGTAAAGCGGCCTCTCACGTTAAAAGTTAAAAACCGTTTCCCCCTCCATAGGAGAGTGGAGTGCTGGGACACAGAGAAATTATCCAGGAAATGAGTTTGGGGGCGGAGGTTTTGGGGGCACTGATCAGTGTCAAGCCCTGGAATATGAGGGGAGAGTACATGTGGGGTCAGAGATCTCCTGGTCTTGCTTGGGGTGAGGGTCCCAGGGGCCCACGGAGTGGCGAGAAACCGCGTGCTCCAGAGAATACCGCCCAGTCCGCCGCACCCGGGAGTCCTGCCCTCCCGCACACAACGGACCCACGCCCGCCGCCGCTCACCGGACACCCGGTCACCTCAGCGTCCCAACTGCTACGCTCCTCCTCACCTCCGCCTGCGGAGAAGAGCGGCCCCGCGCGGTCGCCCAGCTCCGCGAGCAGCGGCCCCTACAGCCCGGAGGCTGAAGCACAGGAGCGCGGGGACTGCTGAGACTGGTCCACCCCACACAGCTAGGGATTCCGGTTGTAGTTCACAAGTGGGTGGGTTTCTTTCTTTCTTTCTTTTTTTTTTTTTTTCTTTAACCAACAGTTTTCAGCTTCTCTGGAAAGAATTTTTATTGGGAAAGAAACCTTGTATCTTGCCTCGTCCTACTCCCATTTTAGGATTACAGTCTTTTAAATGTACAAGACCCTGCTGTCCCTTTAGCACCTAGGTATTCCAAGAAGCACGATGTGGGTAATGACAGAGGAGATAACAGATAAGCTCACCACGGTTTTGCGCTTACTTTGTTCATATTAGGTTTGTTGGGATACAAGTTATATTAAAACAAACAAGTTAGAATAGCATGCTTTGGCAAATAGACTTTGTAATGAAAACTTGTTCTGTCAAGTCATTATCTTTTTAGTTGATTTAGGGTTTACTTTTTAAAAGTTTATTGACAACTGGTATTACTAAGCGATGTTCTGGTAAAATAAGTCAAAGTGTTTATTAAAAAGCTGTTTGTGGCATGTGAAGGGACACATCACTAATCCTCGAGGAAATTAAATCAAAACTACAATGAAATATCGCCTTTTACCTGATAGAATGTCATTGAAAGTCAGGAGATAGCAAGTGCTGGTAAAGATGTGAAGGAAAGGAAAACTTTGTGTACTATTGGGAATGCAAGTTAGTGCAGTCACTATGGAAAACATGCAGGTACCTCAGAAATTTCAAGTAGAACCACCGTATGATCCAGCAATCCCAACTTCTGGGTATATGAGTGTGTGTATGTACATATGTGTGTGAATGTATGTATATATATATATATATATATATATAACTGGATTTTGGTTTGTTTGTTGATTTTGAAGAAATAATTGTACTCCATGTCCACTGCAGCATTATTTACAGTAGCCAAGATATGGAAACAACCTAAATATCCACTCATGGATATTGATAAAGAAGATGTGAAATTTTATATATGAATACTAGTATTCAGCCAAGAGAGAAGGACATCCTGCAATTTATGACAACATGGATGAAGCCGGAGAGCATTTTGCTAAGTGAAATAACACAAACACTTCATGTCATTTTTATGTGGAATCTAAAAAAGTTGTTGAACTCATAGTAACAAAGACTAGAATAATGGTTACCAGGAGCTAAAGTGTGGGGAAAATGGGAAGATACTGGTCAAAAATATTGCTAAATTAATTAACATGGAAGCTATTAAATTGGAATGGTTCTAATGCGTCATCCACATACGCATAATTTCTCATCCCTTAGTATTCTCCACACTAATCAGTAAAATGCCACATATCACTATGGGAAAAAAAAGACTTCCACTGTCATAATCTAAAGCTATCAGGTAAAAGAGTAAATGAAGCATAAGAACATGTAAGAAAAAAGCAAAAACTATAAGTAAACACAAAAGCCTAAGGGCTTTGACAATTTCATGGGCATGAATACCATGCAAATGCTATGAAAAAACAATAATTCTTTCCAATTTATGATAGTTTTAAGAAATTGCTTTGAAGAATGATGCCAGTCTGGATTCAGCTTTCATAATCTTCATTTTTAAACAGCACCATCAATATTCAGTAATACTTAATGGGAGAGTTGGTATTTTCTAGGATTAGGGGACTTCATATTTGATGGGATTAGCTACAAAAAGCAAAGTTTCCTCTGTGTGAAAGTACATTCAAGATTATAAAAGACATTTATTTAATCAGGAATTCCCTAAAGTGTGTTCTGTGAGCCTTCTCAAGGGAATCTTTGAAGTACTGGTATAATTTTTCAGGCAAAAATGAATACTTGATTTACAATGTTTAATAAAAACCATAGATTAGTTCATTGTCTTTTGGTTGGTGGTGTTATTTTATAAAAATATAATGTCAACCAACAGGATATCTTGCTCCATCAAATGAATTCTTAGTTAATAAACTAGAAAAACATTAAACATGCTATGCTTGATTGCTGAAACAACCCCAATTCTTCATTCCCTACCACCACCCACCACAGCTCCTGTCTCCCTGGTCCACATCCTTATCCTTGCCCTCCAACTCTGTCTCAGAGTGACCTTGTGATTTATGTTGGTTAATTTGATGTTTGCTAATGTGGCCCAAAAAGAAGCTGAAAAAGTCTTTGAACCAGTAAACTCACCCTAACTAACTCACTAGAGAAGAAAACATGTAGAATAAAGCCATGCCATTCTAGTCATTCCAGCTAAGACCACCCTGATAACTGAGCAAAGAGTTGGAATGAGAGGCATTGACTAGACAAGGAAGTTGGGAAGGATGTTTTAGGGAGGGGGAACAGAATAAACAAAGGCCTCAGAGTATGAACTATGCTGTGTACTGTGAGGTGCTTGAATATGCACCTGAGATTAAATAATAAAATAGAATATGGGAAGAATGAAGTTGGACAAGGGCCAGTCCATGAGGGCTCATATCTATGGTAAAGGATTTGAACCTTATTCTGAAGGCCATGGGAACCACTGAAATGGTTTAAACTGGTAATGACATGGTTAAATTTGTTTTACAGAGATTTCTCTGAGAACAGGAAGGGCTGAAGGGTACATGTTAGTTAAAAATCCAATGTAGTAATTTAGGTGAGAGAGAATAAAGGCATGTCCATTAAAAATTAGGAAGTATAGAGCAGCAACATTAGCAGGTAAAGTCAGGAAGACTAGTGACTGGTTTGGATTAGGTAAGAGGTGAGGAAGTAAAGGAGACTAGGATGTAGTTATCCGACTATTCCACCCAGCTCCCCTCAGCTGTTCTTTTGGCTTCAGAAAATGGCTTTGTCCAGTTGTGCTCCTTCACGGCTGGCCTGTGATCAGTTACTGGTACATGAGGAGATACAAATGTGCAGCCCTCTTGTTTGAATTTGGGAAAACATTGATAGGTTGACGCACCTCCAGAGTCCCGATAGTTGGACTGAGGCCTAAATTACTACTTGTGTCTTAGCTTCCCACCCCCATGACCTCCTCACCTTCTTACAGATAACATTCTAACTTTTCAGTTACCTCTTCCTGTAACCATAACTTTGTTAAATTTTCCCTAGAAAATAAACAGATAAATTTCAAGAATTTCCCTAGTAAATTTGTTCAATATTTGCTTTTTATTAAGAATTTAGGGGCCTCCCAGGTGGCACAGCAGGTTGAGCACCACACTGTGAAGCATCCGTGGCACAGCAGCATGAGTTCAATCCCCGGCTAGAGGATGGGACCCACATGGCTCAGCAGACCTCTCCTGCCTCACCTGCTGCTCCCCACAGCAGTGTATTTCAGACAATCTGCCTGTTCTGCTCCCAGCTCTGTCTCTGGTGAATCCTCTCACCTCCTGTGACTCTGACCTATACCCCCAGCTCTTGTGTGCATAAATAAATATTTTTTAAAAAAAGAATTTAGAATATTTTCTGTTAACATATAAATTGAAGATTATTGTTAATTTGAGGAAAGTCTTCTTACATTTCACATATTTGAAAGGACTTCCAGACTACAATACACCTAGATAAATTCAACCCAAGTAACTATATCCTTCTAGTGCCTGGTTCCAATGTACACATGCAAATTGCAATATGTCCTCAACATTTTCACATTTGGTTGTGAGGATGGGTGAAGCAGCAAAAATGGCAACGGAATTCTTGAAGTCACTCCTGCACCAGAACAGCTTGCAGTAACTTAACTCTAAACAGAGTGAATATGAACACACAAATATATGTCACTAAACCCAAAGCAATTTTCCTTTAGCAGGATCCTCAAAAATGCCCATGGCAGGAAGGGAAATGAAATGAGGAAAAACTGGAGTAGAAAGAAACATCAATCTCAATTGATTTTCTTATCAATTAAGTTAAAATATCCTACAATAATCCTACAATAAGATATTTAAAATAATATTATTTGATTGTTTAATTTGAAACAATAATTTAACTTGAATTTTATTTTATTTATGTAAATGAAGTAATTTTAAAAAGATGCTTTATTTAAACAATATATTCAAAATTTAAACGTGTTAAAATATCTTACACTTGCAAATTTTATAAAAACATATGAGAACACACTGCCAGGCCCTTACAGAGGACTGTGCAGGTGAGGGCCTTGAATCTTATGCTTCATCAGTTTCAGAGTAAATTTACCTTATATATATATTTATATATATATAAATGTTATTAAGGACCAACCCCCAACAAAGTAGCTAATTTAGGATGTGGGTACTGGAATAATTATAAATCAAGAAGGGAGAGCTCTGGCCTCTCCCACAGCGTAGTGTCAGTAGGGCTTCCTGGAGGAGCTGGAGAGAAACAATCGTCACCAAATTCCTTCTCTCTTTTTTCTAAGTCTTCAGTCAAGTATATTTTGCACAGCTCTCTGCTTTCTCATGCTCAAAGTTCTCTGAGCACAAGAAGTAGAGAGTACTCTGAAATACACTATCCCTATCCCTACTGAGGCTGGAATGAATCACGCTTTGTCTATCTCCAGTCCCCGTTCCCCCCAGAACCACTGGGATGGGCTTTAGTACTTCCTGTTTGTCTCAAACCTTCTGTTGGAAGGTCATTATACGTGCTCAGTTTACTTCCACTGAAGTTTCCCAATATGCTGAATAGTCTGTCGGATTTAGAGTGTGGCTATGAAGTATTGGTTCTGGGTGCCATTGTGTTAATTTCATGTATATATGGACCCTGATTTATGATGATTCAATTTTAAATTTTCCAACTTGACAATGGCATGAAAGTGATCCACATTCAGTATAAATTTTGTATTTCAAATTTTGATTTTTTTCCAGGCTAGTGATTCCTCATATGATGATAGGCAGCTCCAGCCAGCCACACTACCATGAAGACTAGCAAACAACAAGCTACAATGTACTATGCTGCCAGTATGTTTCGATATTGTGTTTTTGCATCCCATCATGTCTACAAATGCCCATCTGTGACTCCTTCTACTGAGAAGAGAGGGAGATGAGAGTTCTGAGAATGCTGAGGGTGTGGTAGGCTAAACTGTGACATTCAGTAAGTTGTGTATATGAGAAATATTTTCAACTTCAATAGGTTAATCAGGATGCATCCCACAGAAAATGGAGGAACGTGTGTATGACCATATGCAGACTGTGTACAAAGCTAACCATGTTTATTATACCACCAGAGCAAAATGTAAGCATGCTTGGGCATCACAACTTAGACTAGATGACTGTTTTATATCCATGTTTACTTCACAGAACACCATCTGCTGAGCTGTTATGGCAACATAGAGAATAGTGCAAGACACAGGCCTTCAGCCCTGATCAGGAATGGAGTGTGTGTTCCTCATTTGAAACACACACACACACACACGTTTAACATCTTCTTAATATGCATATTTATTGGAGTTTTCATTTAGTCAAGAAGTGAAGATTTGATCTAAATATTTCACCTTTTTCATTATGTACTTATGTATTAATATTTGTTAACAGCTATCCCATTGGAATAACCAATGACCTGAAGAAACAAAAGAAGGCTTCTACTTTAACATATTGAGACACTCTTTCATACAGAAGCCTAGAATTGTCTCATCAACTATCACTCATTGATTTGCTCTTTCAACCTCAAATTGAATTAACATTTGTTAAATCCTGTTACATGCCAGACTCTATTGCCCAATACTATCACATTACTGCCAGACAGTCAGAGCTATCAACTCCTGAGTACAAAACCAAGTTATAGTGGCACTGGGTCTATTCCAGCTATCTTAGAGAGGGAGATCCTTACTTGTATTTGTATTTAATTATGTTTGATAGTTTTACTTGTAGCTAATTATTTTCTTATCAAGGTAACAATTGTTTACAACACTGTCTGTGACTTAGAGGTGTAGATCACACCTCCTCAAATGCATGTCTCCAACCTCACCCACCCCCCCAGGCACCCATAGTCCTCCGTAGGTTTCATATTATTACTTTTTGAAATTTTATTTGCGTTTATTTTATGTTGAATTTTTTCACGGGTCATATGTTTTTGTTTCTTTGTTTTCTTCTGGGATATCTTTTTTTTTCAGTGAAATTTCTGGTTTAGGGACAATCTGCTCCTTTTAGTAAAGCTCCTCCTCCTGTGGCAGGGAGAGCTCATGCATAGGTTCACTTGACCATGAGCTCTAAGTTCTACACGTATCCTGGGGTGTTCTCCTGGATGCGCTGGATGACCAGGGAACCTACATCTAAGCCCTTAAGTTTGGCCCTACTCGCTGCATGTGCAGTAAAAATGCATCACTTTTTGGACCACTGACCATGTGTTCTGCCCCCACTATTTGGCCTGAACACACTTACAACTCCACCATTGTACTGACAGAATAGCATGCCTTGCCTCTTACAGAGATATCCTTCAGATACTTAGTAGACTTTTGGATATGCACACCATTGATGGACTGGGAAGCTGCATGGTGGTTTTTTTTTCCTTTAAGATTTTATTTCATGCATACAAGAACTGGTGTACATCCAGCGGTATGGGGAGTGAGAGGATTCACCAGAGACAGAGTGGGGAAGAGAATAGGCAGACTGAAATGCGCTGCTGAGGGGAGCAGCGGGTGATGCAGGACAGGTCTGCTGCACCATGTGGGTCACCTCCCTAGCCAGGATCGAACTCATGCTGCAGTGGCTGTGGATAGCTTCATAGTGCTGAGACCTAACCCCTTGTGCCATCAAAGAGGCCCCTTCATGAATGTTCTCAAAATGAACACCAAGATTTGAACTTCTTGGTTTGCATGAGTTTGTAGGGTTTCCAGTGTCAAATGAGTAGTGAAGCATTTTCATAGATCACTCAAGGCAGTTGAGGAGGATGATTTCATATTATTAATCTCCATACTACATTTAAGAATTTACACAGCCTTTCTTTAATAGGATTTTGTTACCAATTTTTATGTCTCCAGATCAAATTCAATTATTAAAATAATGTTGTTTCTTGGGGCAGGGGGACTTACAAGTGACCAAATTAAGAGCTGCTTATTTGGCAAGAGCTGGCAGAGAGGAAATAAATTGTAGTTTATTTTCCACCAACTGCATGAACACACACAAAAAAAACTGTATTTTTTTTCCAGCAAGTTTAAATGAGAGACAAAAACCTAGGCTTATCTGTCACATAAGTGTATGAACTGTTGTCTTCTAAATACTATGAATTTGTTTAATTTAAGTGTTTTCTGGTACTTCACACTTGTTTTCTCAAATAAAGGTGCACAAAATACTGATGAATAAAATACAGCCTTGTACTTGTTAATGCAAGAAAAGAAAAACCAAGGAAAACCAACTAGAGCTAGCTGCACATGCACTTATTAACTTAGAGGCCCATCAAGCCCTGAAAGATTTGAGAAAATACTGACTAAACTAATGCTAAATAATACTGATTGTGCTTATAGAGTTGTTCTACAAGCTATAAATCACCTACAAGCTCCTGGTATAACAGAATTGCTATATTAAAAAGAAGTGGGTACTTGCTACTTCTTGCAGATGTCTTGTGTCTGCAAGTTGTACCAAAAAGCAAATGTTCTGAGATGTGGCAGCAAGTTCTCCCCCTATATATTTTATTGCCCAGTACATGTAGTTTTTCTAGTCTATGCAAATTTCTCTCATGTCTGGTAATATTTTCTGATAGGAAATCTCAGACTGTAAAGTTAGTGCTTCAGTAGACAAAGGTAATTTATTGAGCAGTTATTATTTCCATTTAGGCAGTATAACAATACTGGTATGGGGAATGCCTTTTCCATTTTTCAAACAAGGAAAAGGAGACTCAGAGAACACAAATAACTTTAACAAAGCCCCCCCAAATAAGAAATAAATCCAATACTACAATTCTGATTTGTCTGAACTCAGAGTCTGGGTGTTCTATATTATGTCCAAATATATTGAAAAGGGATTAACACTAAATTCTGATAAGTAACTCTCCTGGACCTTGCCTCTTCAGGCTAAATACTTCCAGTTGTTCCAATTCTTCTTTTTATTGTGTGTCTAGAGATACCTCCACCATCTTGGTCACTGTCTTTCAGATCTTTTTAAGTTTGTCAAAGATCCTACAAAAACCAGAATGATATACAATATCCAATTGTTTCTCAAGTGAGCAGAGAAGACTTCTGATCTCCTTTGAAAGGGACACTATTCTGAGAAAAGATAAATGTCAAGTTCAGAGCATAATGCAATGTGCATGAGGCTTTTCAATGCATGGTAGTTTCTGTTTCTATATCTGCAACCAGCTACCAGCCTAACTCTTAGAACTTTGATCTGGTTCCCATGTGGTATCTGCATTTAACACAAGTCTGTGGTTTTCCTTAACAGAGCGATGACCAAGATGGGTCTTCCTGTAGCCCTCACCCTGTGCCATTTTTCCAGGTGGACAGTATTTGAAGGCTCTGGGTTAAACTGCCTCAGTCTGCTTTGGGTGTTACTTCTGCTCCCATCCTGCAGGGTCATCTTCCTACACTGAAAGGGGAGCTGTTAAAAGTCCAAATATTAAAGGAGCAGAGGGGAACAAGTTATATAGTATTTACTCCACTCTCTTTCTTTTGTCTTCCTTAATTCTTCCAGTCCTCTACTTTCTGACTTCAAGTTTTTATTATTTCTACTACAACACTCCACTCTTTCTGCAGTCTTTATAGTTGTCTCTTCCAAATGAAAAATGGAGGTAGAAGAATTAAATTTCTTTGTCAAAAGGACAGAGAAGTCCTAAGTATAATTAAGAGGGTGTAGGATTCAGCAGAGGGGCTGTGTCCTGATCATACCCATGCTCCTTCTTCTCATTCCATAAAGATGTAACCCATATCCAATTTCTTCTATGGAGGCTTTCCTGCTTGCTCCCTGTGCCTGGCAATTTCTCCATCCACTACTTTGTTCATAGATGCTGCAAATTCCTTGTCTAGAAAGTTACATCTTTGTCATACTGGGTCATCCAATGCTACTTTTAGTTGGGTTACTGCTCATATATACCAGGCAGCTGGGAATTTCTGAATCATCAGTGCCTAGGGGTTCTGTAAGGCCACCCTGAAGGTTGCCTTAACAACAAACTACCTCAGTCCAACCATTCCTGGCAGGTGTTTCAATACAAACAGGTAATGTTTTAAGACCATGGATAAAGTTAGGTAAGTGCTAATGATAAACAAAGGAGTGGAAACTGAAAGGGATGATCAACTCCAGAGATAAGTCTTTGAGAGCTTGCTGTGGCAGTAACTCCTTGGGAACTGATCAACATTCTGAGAACCTGGGATCTCTGTGAAAAATAAAGCAAGATTTGCTTTGTTGGAAATGGAGGTTTATCCAGAGATATAATTAATAATGTAGGTCAGTGATTTTTAAAAATAAACTGCACTTTTTGAATTTTGTATTCTCTCTGGAGTAGAACTTTATTCTCTCTGGAATAAGTCACCACTATTAGGAGCATGTCACAGAGAGCCTGCAATGAGTTCACACAGTATACAGATGTATCTGGCATAGTGTGAAGGCAAGAGACGTGGGTTTCACCTTTCGGCACTTTCTCAGGCTCTGAGACCTGAGGCAGTCTGCTCTCTGGTTCCGTTTACTCATCTCAAGAATAAAGGCAAAAAATTTCATGGCATATAATCTCATTTCCAACTGTGAAATTCTAAGTTATTGTTAATCTAAGAGAGAACTGATTTCATTTTCATTTCTACATTCTTTTTAATTTTAGCCAAACTCCTGGCTGGAAATGGTTCCATAAAAAGATAAAATTCTTCAAATCTAATGTCTCTCTCTCTCTCTCTCTCTCTCATATTTATTATATACTTACAAAATTTCTGTTAATAATGCTTCCTGGATTTGGGCAAGTGACTTTTACTTTCTGAATTTCTAGGAATAGACCATGAAGTGAAAATAAAGTTTATAAAAGATAGTTTGCCTTAAATTGCTCTGTGCCTAGTTTTTTTTTTTTTTTTTGTAGATAGCTTTTGATAAATAGCCTTGGAAAATCATTTAAAGAGATGACATGTTCTCATTGTTCTAGCTTCTTTGTGTAGAGGATGACACAGTTTTAATAAAAAGGGATGTTCAATGAACTATGTATACACAAGCAGCTTTGAATTTGGTTTTCCAGCTTTGCTTCTCTTATAGTGTATATTATAAATAGCAGAGACACAGAATTCTCATCTAGGTTATGAACCAAAACAAATGATCAGGTTACACCTGTTTGGCTTACACTACCTTGGAAACCACTGGACTCCATTTTCCTGAGCTTAAAACACTACTTCCCTCTCAGGAAAATAACAGAATCAGCTCATACTTTTTAAGATCAAGTGAGCAACTAACTGGATCTTCAATTAATCTCCACATCTGTGCTAAGGTAAGTTAAGGCTCATTTCTTCTATGACAGGATTTGTTTATTTGATGGGAAAATGGCATTTCCTGGAATTAGGTACTTAATACCTTTTATCAAAAAATTTCAGTGAAAAAAGTAATCTTATTTATCACAAACTTTGCCAAACTGCTATTCAGTTTTGTGATACATCACAAATGCCCTTTTTCAATCAGCTGCCTCGAAGTAAAGTTGCCTGTTTGGAATGTAGGATTGACTTGGGGAGTTTTGGAGTCTGTGGCCAAGACAGAACCTGAGCATCCAGAATAGGCTGATGTGAAGGAGTGGGATGATCAGGGCACAGAGGGACAGCCCAGGACTTCCCAGAAGCTCTTTCTGGTGGCTTGAAGAACACCTTTCGTGCTGTTCCTAAGAGGGGATCCTCGAAAAACGGCACTGTCTTTATTCATGAAGGAAATCAAAATACCAGAAAGTGATAGAGATGACACATGTCAGACTGTGTGGTTACTCTTTTGCTTGGCATTTCTCATGGACCTTCGGTGTTGAAAATTTTTAAAAATTATATCGTTATATGTTTAAAGCCTAAAATTAGGAGTAAAATAATTTTACATGTAGGCTAATCATTAGACTTGTGGTTGTTATACAACTATATTTATAAAATATATTTATCAATATAAATTTATCAATATAAAATATAAATATTTATAACAAAAGCAATAACATTAAAGTTTTGAGGACAATAGATGTTGTTTAACTGAGATGAAATCACTGCTCATTAAGAGAATAAGACACAGAGCCCAGATCCTCTGACGTTGGATGTCCAGATCCACTGTGAGCTGGGTAGTAGCTTGTTCTCCCAGCACTTGTCTCCACTTGATCCGATCACAGACTTCATGCTGCAGACTCCACCGCTTCCTTTGCCTTTCTCTGAACACAAGTCAGCATGTGCTTTTTTCCCTCATGGGCCCAGATAATTAAAGCTGTGCAACTTGGTTCCAATATAATTATAAACACAAAATAAATATCAGGGTCAGCAAATGTTTTCAGCAAATATTCGAGGCCTTGAGGGCCATACTATCTCTGTTGCAACTACTGAACTGTGCTCTTATAGCGTGAGTGCTGCCACAGACAACAGCAAACAAATGGGCATGGCTGTGTCCCAAAAGTTCTTTATTTACAAAACAGTTGGTAGACTGGATCTGGCTTGGAGTTTGTGTAGTTTGCCAACCCTGGAAAATATTAGTGTTGAAATTCTGTGACAGTCCTTGGTTATAATAAGGGAACTAATATGCAGAGCTTTGTCATCCAAATGAAGAATTTAGTGGTATTTTTACCCTAAATACAATGAGAAGTCACATTATGGTTTTAAACAGAGAGATGAAATGACATAATTGCCATTATTTTAAAAAGATTTTTTATTTATACATAGAACTGGGGTGTAGGCCAGAGGTATAGAGTGTGAGAAGATTTACCACAGACAGAATGGGGAGTAGAATAGGCATATCTACTGAATATGCTGCTAAGGGGAGCAGTGGGTGAGAAAGAAGAGGTCTGCCCTGCCATATGTGGGTTAGCTTCAAGGCCAGGGATCAAACTCAGGCCATAGTGGTAATAGTGCTGAGACTTAACCCCTAGGCCTCTGGGGAAGCCCACATAATTTCCATTTAAATGTAAATCTGGGGCCTCCCTGGTGGCGCAGTGGGTTAAGCAACACACTGTGAGGCAAACCGCAGCCACTGCAGCATGAGTTCGATCCCTGCTGCCAGCCAGGGAGGGGCCCACATGGCACAGCAGACCTCTCCTGCCTCGCCCGCTGCTCCCCTCAGCAGCGTGTTTCAGTCAGTCTGCCTGTTCTGCTCCCCACTCTGTCTCTGGTGAATCCTCTCACCACCCTGGATTCTGGCCTGTACCCCAGATCTTGTATGTATAAATAAATAAATCTTTAAAAAAAATAAATGTAAATCTGATTATGGTATGGAGAATAGGTTGGAGAACAAGGAGAGAGAGATAAGAATTGCTAGTACAGGCAACAAATGTTGGTGAGGATGTGGACAAGAAGGAACCCTCCTATTGGTAAGAGGGTTGCAACCTATCTGGTAGGAATGCAACCTGTCCAACCAATATGGTTGTGTGGAGGTTCCTTAAACTAATAAAAATGGAGCTACCCTATGACCCAGAATTCTACACCTAGGAATCTACCCATGAGATACAAAAACATTAATTCAAATAGATACCTGCACCCCTATGTTTACTGTAGCACTATTTACAACAGATAATCTATGGAAACAACCCAAATGCCCAAAAATAGATGACTGGATCAAGATGTGGTATATATACAATGGAATACTATTCAGCAATCACAAAAGACAAACTAATGCCATTCGCAGCAACATGGATGGAGTTTAAAGGGATCATGCTCAGTGAAATAAGCCAGAAGGAAAAGGAAAAATATGGGATGGTTTCACTTATAGGAGGAATATAGGGCCTCCCTGGTGGCGCAGTGGGTTAAGCAACACACTATGAAGCAAACCGCAGCCACTGCAGCATGAGTTCAATCCCTGCTGCCGGCCAAGGAGGGGACCCACATGGCGTGGCAGACCTCTCCTGCTGTGCCCGCTGCTCCCCTCAGCAGTGTACTTCTGTTGATCTGCCTGTTGTGCTGCCCGCTCTCTGTGGTGAATCCTCTCACCCCCCCACACCTCTGGCCTGTACCCCAGTTCTTGTATGCATAAATAAATAAATCTTTAAAAAAAAAAAAGGAGGAATATAGGGGAACCAAATAAGTAACCAGGAAACAAATAACAACAACAATAATAAAGCAAAACTAGCATGTAACCATGAATAAGAGACATTCTGCAAGGGAGGGGGAAGAAAAGGGATCAAAACAGGGGAGAGAAGAGCACAAGGGATATGGTGATGGTTCACGGCAAACTTCTGGTGGAAATTTTACAAGGAATACACAGTGATGTACAAGATATAAATTTTTAAAAAATCATAAAAAAAAAAGAACTGCTTGTGGTATACCAGGCAGGGGGTGATGGTGATAATAGATTAGGGTGTTGGTAGTGGAGGTTAAAAAAGTGAAATGTTTGGGATACATTTAAAAGTAGAAACTTTTGGACTTGAATATAGACTGAACATGGGGCTTGGGGCAGAGAGATGAACAACTTCCATGTTTCTGGCTTCAGCACTTGGGTGGACAGTGGTGCAACTTACTGAGGCTCAGAGCACTCAAGGAAGAGCAGTGCTTTGGACAAAGGTGGAGAGTAAAGTAAATCGTAGGAAGAATTCACATTTTTGGATATTTTACATTTGCGAATTGACATCTTAGTGGAGATTACATGGAGGCAGATGGAGCTCAGAAATGAGAGGTGTGGACTGGAGATATATAACTTGGGGAGCCATTAACACATATGTAAAGGCAAGAAAGAGTGAAAAGGATTCCCTGCATTATTCTCCTCCATGATGATCTTCTCCATCTATATTGATGTTTGATTTGTATGCATTTATGCTAAATACAGCCTTGTTCAATTACTAAAAATATATACACATACATAAAAATGGTAACTTTAATATCTTCATGTTTATTTTTTACTAGGCTTTTTTTTTCAGGTAAGATTTTGTACATTGTAACTTCCAAAAGTAGTCTTGATATTGGGAATATTAAATATTTACTTTCTGAAAATACATGATTTATTGAATTTTTCTAAGTAACTACTTATGCAGCAGTGAACTGCTGTTTCTTAAGAGAAAGGAGAAAGTCATAAAGAAACTGTTCCCTTAAAACAGTAGGGAGAAATCCTTGGTGTTTTAAGATGAAGAATTGAAGACAGACCCTTATTAAAAATGAGAGAATCCAAATTATTATTGAGATAAAATATTAAGCTAATGACTTCACAGATTTCAAGTGTTTAAAGGGATTTATACATGGATATTCCTGAGTAATCGTTCTCCACCTTTAGAGGAATAGAATCAAGAGGGAGGGAGGAGAAATGAGAAATGTATTTAACTTGCAACTGGAAAGACTTCACTTAGACATTAAGAGGTTTTTAATAGGAAATAATGCTTATGAAGCACCTACCATATGCAGGTTCTGTTTCATGCCTCATGAGGTAGCTATTATTATCATCACAAACGAACTTGGAGTTGAAGTCAACGAGTCCAGCATGTGCCGACTCTTATCCACTATGCTTAACTGCCTCTGCTCAAATGAACAGAATGCCTCTCCCTCCCAAGAAAAGCCATTGCCTTTCCACTAGCAAAGAATTTCAAAATAGATGGATGTTTATCAGTCAAACGAAATTCATAATCCTGACAGATTTGACAGCATCAGTCAGGATTCTGGCTACTCAAAAAACTGGTCTCTTTCTTACTGCTTTTCTTTTAGCAAAACAATCTGGGCCAGTTCTTACCTTCCTCCTTTTTTTTAAATGCCTAACAGGGTACTTTCAAAAGTTTTATAACATTACATAAATAGCCTCTTGAGTAATGAGGACAGATGCCCAGTGACATATGTCATAGGAAACATGATATCTCCTCCTCTCCTTTTAATCTTTGGGGCTTTGTTTTAATAATTCATGGAAACATTAACCTTTCAGGTGGATTTGAGAATACTTTCTATTTAATACAATTTTGTTTGTGTTCTGAAAACCAAGGACATTGAAGTATTTATTTTCCTGCTGAATAGAGCATTGTGTACATGCATCTTTGTTTTCTCTGAAAACACATCTTAACCTTCTTAGATGTCCTTGGGGCTCTAGCACGGTCTTGCTATATTGTTCCATCTGTAAAAGATAACGTGACCTGCTCCCGACAGGTGTGCCATTATAGCAATATCCCAATTTTCTTAACCCCTGGTTCCCTTCACACTATCGTTTCCATGATACTCTTTTAGATGAGTCTGTTGAGAAAGCAAGTAGTGAATTTTTGTAATAAGAAACAGGACCTGAAATGGCAATGTTTTCACCAGAGAAATTAAGTATATTAGTGGCAAATTTGGTGCTCTAGCCTACATCTTATGATTATAGTAGAAAATTAAGAGCAGATGGTCTTTCTTTTCATGCTTTATTATCAGAGGCTTTTAAAAATTTTACATTTTTTTAAAATTGAAGTACCATTGGTTTACACCCTTGAACGTATTTTTTTGAAGTATAGGATCTCCCCCTTCAGGTATAGTCTCGGTAGCGCACCCACCGCCAAAGCACCACAGTCCTTCACCACAGCTGAGCAGATGGTTTCCAATTGAGGTTTTACCTCTTCTCTCCAAGGTATATGGGGCAGTGTCTGGAAACATCTTTGCTTGTCATAAATGGAAGTGGCGGGGAGAGGGTCCTACTGATATTTAACTAGTAGGGGCCCAGGATGCTGCTAAATATCCTATAATGGTCAGGACAGCTGCTATGACAAAGAATTATCCAGCCCAAAATATCAGAGGTGGCAATGTCAAGAAACTCCTCTTAAAAGTAATGGATGTTAGATTTGAATCCAGTTTTGATCTTATTTTGTGATCTTGAGAACATGGCTTAAGTTTTTAGAGTCCTGTTTCTCATTTGAAAGAACAAAACAAACATCACCAGTAAAACAATCATGCCAGACAAACATTCTGGGGTGGTTGAGTCCAATTCAAGAGCACTGAACAGAGAATGCTATTGAGCCCAAAAATCCAGGCCCACTTCACACAGATTCAATTATAAGACAAGATAGAAGCAAAGGGTATTATTGATAGAAAGGCAGTATCACTGAAAATAAAAGGTCACAATTTTATTTTCATTATCTTTTACAGGGAAAACAACAGACAGAAGAGAATTAAACAACATTTAGGATATACTAAGAGGGGAGAGGAAAATGATGAGACTGGAAATAAAAAATTACTGGAAGGACTGTAGGAGATAGGTCAGCAATGATTCAGTGATGATTTTCAGAGGTATTTAGGAGGTGTAAGAAGGACTTGTGAGCAATTTTAAAAGGACATGATGACTATATCCTTCTAACTTGAGTGCTTGGGTCTTGGGAATGCCATTCAACAAGAGAAGGGAAACAAAGAGTAGGACAGATAATGAATTCAACTGTAGACATATAAAGTTTGAGGTGCCCATGGGACATTTAGATGAAAACTACAAGGCAGTGAGATATGAAAATCTGGTGAGGAGCCAAAGATTTGGGTTAGGAACCTGAAAGCACTAGGTGAATTCCCTGGAATGAGATATACCAGGAGAGTGAGATATGCAATGATGCGTTTTCAAAAATTAAACAAAATAAAGATGGTGCAATCAAGAGGAAGAATACAACAGAAAGAGAAAGCAGAATATCAGAATGGAAGTGTCAACTGAATGAGTTTCAAGTGCAAGCAACAGTATCAAATGTCCCAGAAAAATGTAACGATATGAGCTATCAAAGTAGTTGGTAGTTGAGAGGTAGTGCTGACTTTAGTATGAAAAGTGCGATTGTTGAGTAGACAAACTAGACTCAGTTGAGTTGAGGAGTAAATAATTGCTAAAGTAGATATAAGAAACAGGTAGAAAAAGATAAGCTATTAAGATTTCCTCCACTAAAATGGTGAGAAAAGGAACAAGGGAGGTTGAAGATACAGAATATAGAGCAGGGGAAATGGACAGATCAAAAACAGGATGTAAAGGGGCCTCCCTGGTGGTGCAGTGGGTAGTGCACTATGAAGCAAACCACAGCCACTGCAGCATAAGTTCGATCCCTGCCTCTTTGCAGGGAGGTGACCCATATGGCACAGCAGGCCTCTCCTGCCTCGCCCGCTAGCAGCTCCCCTCAGCAGTGTATTTCAGTGGGTTTGCCTGTTCTGTTCCCCACTCTATCTCTGATGGATCCTCTCACCACCTGCACCTCTGGCCTGTACCCCAGTGCCTGTATGCATAAATAAATAAATCTAAAAAAAAATGAGATGTAGAGCTAAAATGATCCTTTGGAGGCAAGAGGAGATCAACCTCTTTCTCCAAATTGTGTAAAGAAGTTGGGCATGGATATGTCTGTGTTGAGGAAGCATAAATTTGAAGAAATTTAGAGTGTCACTTTTCTCTGTCACATTGTAGGTAAACTATCTGCTTGTTTGGAATATGATACATAAGAGGAGTTAGGAGTAACCATTAAGGATTGGGGCTGGACATTGGCAAATGAGTAAGAGGAGACTGCAACTTCAAGACGTTAGTATGTGAAGGATATCTCAAGGTACTACAGTCACCTTGGAATTTATATCTAATACTTTCTAAATCAGCAACGGAATTTATCCATCCTTAGGGAAAAGCACTAAATGAGGATGATTTTACCAACCATGGAATTGTTTGAAAATGTGAGGGATGATCAAATTTCAAATTAAACTGGGCATGGGCTTAACAATGCTTATGAACCAGTCATGTCACATTATACAAAAATGAGGACATCATGAGATTCTTAGAGACCCCCTCAACATCCAGGGTTGCAGTAACTTAGGAACTGGAGTACATCTTCCCATAATTAAACTCCCATACTCTCATAATTAAACAGCAGAAATGATCAATTGACTAGATCCATCATCATGAATTATTTTCTTTTGCAGTCTTGCCTTCTTTTGAACCAACAGAATGAGCTGGATGTTCCTCAGAGACCTCCTGAGTGGAGTAAATCAATATTCCACTGGGATAGGGCGGATTTGGCTGGCTGTTGTATTCATCTTCCGCTTGCTGATCTACATGGTGGCAGCAGAGCATGTGTGGAAAGATGAGCAGAAAGAGTTTGAATGCAATACTAGACAGCCTGGTTGTGAAAATGTGTGCTTTGACTACTTCTTCCCCATCTCCCAAGTCAGACTTTGGGCTTTACAACTGATCATGGTCTCCACACCATCCCTTCTGGTGGTTCTACATGTAGCCTATCGTGAGGGCAGAGAGAAGAGACACAGAAAGAAACTCTACGTCAGCACAGGTACAATGGATGGGGGCTTGTGGTATACTTACCTTATCAGTCTCATTGTTAAGACTGGTTTTGAAATTGGCTTCCTGGTTTTATTTTACAAGCTGTACAATGGCTTTAGTGTTCCCTACCTTTTGAAGTGTGATTTGAAGACTTGTCCCAACACTGTGGACTGCTTCATCTCCAAACCCACTGAGAAAACAATCTTCATCTTCTTCTTGGTCATTACCTCATGCTTGTGCATTGTGTTGAATATCATTGAACTGAGCTTTTTGGTTCTCAAGTGTTTTATTAAATGTTGTGTCCAAAAATACTCTAAAAAACTCAAGTCCTCAGGATGTGAGTGCCACAACCTCAAATATATTGAATGTGGTGGGACATGGGCCCCTCCTCTACTGCAGAACCACCATTCAGGTCCAGCCACAAGCACTGCCCAGACAGGTGAGACAAGGCTAACCTGTGACACACGAGAGGGTTAACAAAGAAAAACTGCATTCATCCTAAGATCTTAGCTGGGTTTAAAAACAAAGAATGTTAGCCTTAATATCATTTGAGAGGAATTTGAAATTTTTTCGTATGTTCTCAGTTGCTTACACTAGACAGAGGTCTCATTGTTTTGTTGTAGGGTTGATGTGGACACAAGAGGTATGTTTGAATAGTTAATTGTAAAATAATCTGAAGAAGTTCAACTAATAGCATTCTTTAAAGTGCTTAGATCTGTCAACTGGAAAATATAAAAAGTGATGTTTTGAATAAATGTGATTGCCTCCAAACTGCAACAGGGGACTGGCGATCTTTCCAAACTGTTAGTGAAGGCTCCACTCAGTTCTACTCAAGTCTTCATAGAGAAACACAGTGGTGAGGGTGGGGCAGTAGCCAACCCTGGCTCCCAGCAAGGCCCAGTCTGGGGAAAAGACCACTGAGCCCAGAAATCTATACAGTTTAGATATTCCTGGATATGCACTGACTACAGGCAAGGGAAGATATCCTACTAATGCCTGATCTAGCAGATATCTGAAAGCGTCACATGAGAGGTACAAGGGAATTCAGGTCCCACAGAGAAAAGTACATTGACAAGCATCAGATGAGACCCCAGAAAAAGAAAGTTTCCAACGATTACTTAATAATTAACCATAGAATGTTGAAATGCTTTGTAAATTTTCATATTGTTGGAACTTTTTATAATTAAGAATTAATAATATATAATATGTTGCTGTTTGCCTCTAATTTTCTAGCATTTTCCAGGGCAGATGATTTAATGTGTGCTATGCTGTAACACTGATGCAAAAATATAAAAAAGATATGTTTATTATTACTTGAAGACTATTGTTTTCTTTTACTATCCCATTTTTAAAAAAATCTCAAGATATATTCCCTTTGGATTTAACATGCTAACATATGTACATTTCTCCAGAATAAAAATGTAGTGGTTTTGTGTTGTCATTTTACTGTCATTGATATTATTTGGTGGTACTGGGTATAGTTATTCTGTGAAAGAAAATTTGTTCTGACAATTTTACAACAGGATTTACAACTCTTCTTGGTAAAGACAGCTCAGAAATCATTCTTTTCCAGTGTGAATATTTTAAGGGAAAGTTAGGACATAAAAAAAGTAATTTTAACAAAACCAATTATGTCATGTCTTCCATGTTCTGCCTTCATTAGTATAAAATGTCTCATTACAGTCTACACCTAATAAGGTTATTTGTGCCATAATGTAGCCAACAGACCATGTCAACAACAGTGGTTATAACCTGTTTTAAAAACACCCTTCTGGGGCCTGCCCTGGTGGCGCAGTGGGTTGAGCGACACACAATGAAGCAGACCACAGCCAATATAGCACGAGTTCGATCCCTGCTGCCGGCCAGGGAGGGGACCCACATGGCGCAGCAGACCTCTCCTGCCTCGCCCGCTGCTCCCCTCAGCAGTGTGTTTCTGTCAGTCTGCCTGTTCTGCATCCTGCTGTCTGGTGGAGTCTCTCACCACCCCCATACCTCTGGCCTGTACCCCAGTGCTTGCATGCATAAATAAATAAATCTTTAAAAAAGAAAAAAAATAACAATAAAAACACTCTTCTGGACAATAGATAGGAATGCAAACTTTGTAGTTTCCCTCTTTTTTAATGTATATCCTAGATCACTGCTGTACTTGTGAGCTACATACATTTACTTTATCTCATCTGACTTGAAAATTGGCTTAAAGGAATATATTCAGTGGTGATAGGTAGTGAAAAACATTTAAAATCTTTGGACCCCAATGGGTTTTAGTGCACCAAAATTGTATGGAGAGGAAATTTTTCAGTCTAAGGATGACTTTGCTACAAAAATCTTTGGAGTTGTTCAGACTCTTTACATCAATTATGACAGCAAGTTAAAAGGATTACTGAGACATGTACACTCCTTGCTTTTCAACTACATGTAGAGAGAAGACTGAAACTGGAGCAAGGGCTGTGAAGATAAAGTTTAGATAGGAAGGTGAATGGTTTTTTTCTCCTTTAATTTACACAATGAGTTCCCTAAGAACAATCCAGAGGCTCTCTTAATGTCAGCGAAGACCAAAGGCATCTGGTTGCCATCTTTATTGTTTATTAAAATATTCATGAAGCAACTATAATAAATAATTACTGCCTCAAGAAAATGTTCACTTCCATTAAGGATCATGGCCATGGAAATGGGATAGAGTGTCTTATACCTGTCTCCTGCATTTACATTATCATCTCACTTGACCTCCTACAATCTCACAATCTCCTGGTGTTCACAAAACAGAAACTAACTTAGAGACGAGGATAGTGAAACCCACATGGCAGTTCAGTTTTTTTAGGAACATATACCTTGTGAAAACAAAGTTAGCAATTGTTAGCCATTTTAAATAATGCTGCAATAAACATTACGAACACATTTTATTTTATGTTGACAGCTTCATGTTCTTTGATAGATGCTAAAGAGTTGACTTTTGGGCCATATATATTTCCATTCTTAATTTTTTAAGTCTAGATTGCTTTCCAAAATGGCTCTACCAGTTTACACGCCCACCAGCAAGGGATCCTCCTTCTCTGTGTCCTTGCCAACACTTGCTGTTGGGGGGCTTCTTAATATCTGTTGTTCTGCTAGACTGAGACTTCTCTTGGAGTTGTTTTTGTTCCAGCATTTGTTTTTGTTTTTTTAAAGATTTATTTATTTATGCACACAAGAGCTGGGGTACAGGCCAGAGTCGCGGGAGGTGAGAGCATTCACCAGACAGAGTGGAGAGCAGAACAGGCAGACTGACTGAAACACACTGCCCCGAGGGCAGCAGCTGGTGAGGCAGGAGAGGGCTGCCTGCACTATGTGGGTCCTCTCCCTGGCTGGAGGCAGGGATCCAACTCGTGCTACAGTGGCTGCGGCTTGCCCCATCCTCATGCGCCACCAGGGAGGCTCTGTTCCAGCATTTGTGATATGTTCTTTCATTTCTAGTTTTTATAGGTTGCAATAGGGAGTTTCCTGTTCTTAATAAATGGCTTCATACCCCTTTTACAAGAAGCTGAGTATAGACCTGGGTTTTTTTTTTAACCCAGGACCTTTAGGTGTCTATTCACAGACTGAGGCATTTACATTAGCTCAGATGACATAACTGGTGTTGGTGAAGGATAATTGGGAGAATGTGACTCATACAGTATTGTATCAAAAGAACACCTCTAGGGAGCATCAAGAGTTCAACCTTCCTAGAGCAGTATAGTACCCGAGTTGTGTGGTAGATATCTACAGGGATTCCCTCTTCTAGGCCAGCACCTCAGCCAAAACATTTCATGCATCCTCATGCCAGTTTCAATCTCTGGGCTATGGTTGAGCAGTAAAGGTAGCACTGGTGGGGCTAGAGTAGGTACAAGCTGGAATTCTCTTGCTTTTTGAGTGTGGAGGCTTCCTCTGGGACTTTTGATACTGTTACTAAGGTCCAGGAGTTTCAAACCCTGTTTAGTGAAAGCATTTAGTGTTTCCTCATTTGGGGTCTTAATGTGGGAAAAGGCAGGTACTTCTCATGTCACAGCCTCAGGTTGCAAATAACAGCATTTTCTATGAGGAGTCACAGGCATTCTAAGCTGGCGTTTTAACAGGTCTGGGCTCCAACTGTTCTAGTTTGGGAACCTCAGGGTCAAGCCATTTATCATCATTCTGCACCCTTATTTCTATAGTTCTCCAGTGGTGGACCCTCTGTCCTGCATGCCAATTCTGTGCACCTTTCTCTCCAGCGCAGTGCCCATTTTGAAAAGTTCTTTCTATGAGCTTGTGCCCTTGAGTTAGTAATAGCAGAAGGGTGTCATACAGCAGTTTGCCTGCTCTCTTGTGAGTTGTACTGCCCCACTACCACTGCAAACAGCTTAATTACAGTTTTTTGGGCTGCTTTTGGCCATTCCATTGCTCCTGTTGTACACAATAGTCATGTTTATCCCTCAGGGGTTGTTACCTTTATTTTGTTGAAATTTGGTTGTGAATATGTGGAGATGAGCCAAGAGTCTTCATTCTGCAATCATCTTGCTTGACTCCTTCAAAGATTATTTTTTAAAATATTATAATTTACCCAAGTGTTGTTTGAAAATAAAGTGAAATGAGTTCTGGATGCTAACCAAGTCAGTCAATGGCCCCATCTCTTTTAAGGTAAAGTATTACATCTTTACCCAGCCATAGCGATTTAATTTTCTTAAAAAGGAAAATGCTATTCAGAGAAAACATGTAATTAGTAAATACATCATTTAATCTTAAATTTTTCAGATATAAATCCCTCTTGTCAGAGTACAAATTAAAGAATGTCTATGGTGTAGTTTAGGGATGAATCTACTTGAAGGCAGAGAACAGGAAATTGTAGTAGGTTCTAGATTATTATCCTTTAGGAAAAGGTCACTGTTAAGCTGTGTAGATTAGGGCTATAGAAGACAAATGTTAACCAATACAATTTCTACATTCTTGTTATCAATTTGTCATTAAATTGAGGCTATTCAATCCCCTATTGCTAACAAATATTTATCAATGGGTAGGTCAAGTGTTTTTATTTATAAATAATTTACCTCAAAGGAGACTAAATGTAGTAATATGACCTTCTGTGGAAGATTAGTAAACTTGATAAACCAACTTTCTTTGTAGAAGAGTAATTTTTTTTAAAAAAAGATTTTATTTACTTATGCATATAAGAGCTGGGGTACAGACCAGAGGTGTGGGGGTTGAGAGGATTCACCAGAGACATAGTGGGGAGCAGAACAGGAAGATCTACTGAAATACACTGCTGAGGGGAGCTGTGGGGAGACAGGAGAGGTCTACTGCACCATGTGGGTCCCCTCCCTGACCAGGGATTGAATTCCTTCTGCTGCAGTGGCTGCAGAAGCCCCACAGTGTGGCGCTCAACCCCTGGCACCACCAGGGAGGCCCCTGTATAAGAGTACTTTAAACTACATTAAATTGATGACATTAAATTACTGACCTTGGTTAAGGTCAAGAATGTTGTCTGTTTCATCTTCACATATCTTTATATATTCACATTCATCCATATTTAGCTTAGCTCCTTGATAATTAGGAGCTCAGTGTTTCTTGGGGGACCAAAATCTGTATCCCTTTATCTCTTCCATTCCCCCAACATTTACTCCTCTGCACCTGAAAGAATTCCAGCTTTGTTGGGGATGACATATCCAATTAAAAAGCACATTTTCAAACCAACAATAACAAATGTTGGCAAGGATGTGGAGAAAAAGGAACTCTACTTACACTGCTGATGGGAATGCAAGTTAATCCAACCACTATGGAAAGCTGTATGGAGGTTCCTCAGTCTACTAAAAATGGAGCTACCATAAGACCCAGCAATCCCACTTCCAGGTCTACCCAAATGACACAAAAACACCTATCCAAAAGAAGAAACCTGTACCCTATGTTTATTTTTTTATTTTTTTAAAGATTTATTTATTTATGCATACAAGAACTAGGGTACAGGCCAGAGTCCAGGGAGGTGAGAGGATTCACCAGAGACAGAGTGGGGAGCACAACAGGCAGACTGACTGAAACATACTGCTGAGAGCAGCAGTGGGCACAAGGCAGGAGATGTCTGCTGTGCCATGTGGGTCCCCTCCCTGGCTGGCAGCAGGGCTCGAACTCGTGCTGCGGTGGTTGCGGTTTGCTTCCTAGTGTGTTGTTTAACCCACTGTGCCACCAGGGAGGCCCTGTACCCCTATGTTTATTGCAGCACTATTTATAATTGGTAAGACCTGGAAACAACCCAAATGCCCAAAAATAGATGACCGGATCAGGAAGATATGGTACATATACACAGTGGAATACTACTATTCAGCAATTAAAAAAAGATAAACTAGAGTCATTTATAGAAACATGGATGGAGCTAGAAGGAATTATGCTCAGCGAAATAAGTCAAAAAGAAAGAGAGAAATATATGGTTTCACTAGTGGGAGGAATATAAAAGAACAAAGAAAAAACGGGGCACAAGGAAAAGAACAACAAAAATTAAAAAAAAAAGAAAAAACAAACACAGGAACAAAAAGACAAAGACAATTCAGAAGCACCTTGAGGGGCTGGGGGGCTTGGATGGGGATGGAAAGAGCACAGGGTACAGAGGTGATGGTTCACTGGTGGAATGGTGATGGGAACGCCATGGAACTATGAATGATGTGAAATACGTACAAAGAAATTAATTTTAAAAAAAGCACATTTTCAAGTCTCCTCTGCATGCAGATATAGCAGTGTGACTACCTTCATGCCTTCATGTCAAAACAAGGTTTTTGATTGGTGCTTTGAGGAAAGTTACTGAAAAGTAGGGCTGATTTAGCTTCCATCCATCTTTTTGCTGCTCTTTCCTACCTGAGACATAACCAGAGTTGCAATGAGCAAGTTTCTACCATGAGGTGACTTTGAAGATGAAAGCAAAAGCTTGTGAAGGTGCAGAAAGAGTTGCTGGGATTTTGATGCCTTATGGAATTGCTGCATCAGCCCTGAACTAGGTTTTTTGGTTTTTTTTGCTGTTGTTTTGTGAGAGATAATTAACTGCTACCTGATTTAAGTCATTGCCTGTCTCTTTTACTATAGCCCCAAACAGTTATTCATTAGAATTATGTAAGTAATTAGGATGAAAACACAAAGGACATACTTTTATAGCTACTAAAGACAAAAGAAATGACCAGTTATAGAAGAAATTAAACATGAGTAAATCTTAGTAGCATTTTTTCCAGAACAAGTCAGATGAAATAGAAGTGATACTCTACATCAAGATTTAAAGTTTAAATGGGTTCAGGAATTGATTTTAGTTTACAACATTATGCCTTTAGAGTTTTAGCTATCTATCACCTTAGTGTTAATAAAGCATAATGAGACTATGAAAAAAGTTAATTTAGTATTATGTTAGTAGAAATTTGTGACCAGACTATAGGGAATGATTTTCCCAATAGGGAATGATTTCCTTAGTGACACAGCTTATTTTATATTCCAAAATAATCAGTTGTAGAATAGGGACCAATGGATCACAATGAAATAAAGATTTTTACATGACATGGAAATTATCTATCAAATTGAACTGCTTCACAATGAAATAAATGATTACTTGATAAAGTAGTGCGATCTTGAACATATAAAGGTATGATCTAGAATATTCCTGAATTGTATGGGACACAGCGCTAATGACCTCAACTTTCCTCTGAACTCCCTAAGATCCTAGTGACAAAAGATGGTTGCAATGTCATAGACTCCATGAACCTATGGTATTACACCATATTACCTAGAGCCTACATCTCTAGAACATATATTGGGTAATAGCAAAATAAGTCTTTGATTTGTTTGTATCACTATATAGACCTGATACCACAGAAAGATTCCCAATTAACAGAGAACCACCTCTAAAAAACAATATTTCATCTACATAAGACATCTCATCACAATTAACAATTTAGGCAGTTTTATAGAATTGACTATTATATTTAACTTCTCTAAAATCATGGCAATATAGTGACATTTAAGCAACTTGCTATTTTGTATGATATCAATCTACTTTAATCTATCTAGAGAAATTCTAATTTTATTTCAAGTCTTGGAAAAATTGTTCAACAGAGAGCAAATTTTTAAAGTAATATGGGAATACTACCTACCTCACAGGATCGTCGTACAAATTAGGTCATCCATGCAAAGCACTGGCACGTAGAGGCTAATCTAAAATGTTAGATACTGTAATTAATTGACAATACATGACTTCACTACATCATTTATCCATCTATTATTATTTGCTTACACATTTATATCCCCCTCTAGTATCCCTCTCTGAATACAGGGAAGAGTCACACCCTTCATCATTATATCTTCAGGGTTTAACCTATAGTAGTTGCTAGGCAATAATTAATGTATTCATGAACCTTACAGCGTAACTATTATTGTACAAACTAAAAAAACCCACAGTATTCTGGAATTGGAAGAAATCTGAAAAATACAAATGGTAAGACAACTCAATGTTAAGTTGCCTTGCCTAAGTTACATGAAGTGATAGTAAGAATTGTTTTTCAAAAACACCATATCTAATTTTTCATATTTTTTAAAAATTGTTTCAAATATCTGTGAAATATTAGTACATTCCACAGATAACTGTTATACCCAGTTTTTAAAAACTTTATTAGAGAACTAAACATATATGATCCATGCAAGTTAGCTCTAGCTTTTTACTTCAGTGTCTATTCATCCATTCATCCTAAAATGGACCAACAGCTAAAATGAGCATTTCCATAATTGGTCAATGTACCATAAGCAATCAAAAATATAAATGACCACCATATATTAGCCCAGGTCCTTTATAAAGTAAAAATAAAACACAATAGAATTTCTGATTCAAATTTTAGACTTTAGCTATACATATACATTTCTAGTGCTAGTTTGCCATCTTGTGGCCTTTCACTCTGTGCAACTCAACGTCTGACCACATACTTTAAGGTCTTTGCAACTAAAGAGCTTTGTATACTCACACGGCCACTTTTTGTATGTAACATAAGAGTTGCACCGCCAATTCTACTCTCACACCAAGTGCTCCTTAAGTCAGAGAGACAAATGCTGGCAGCTAAAGTGAAGTAAACCACCTAATTCAAATATATGCTAAGAGACAAATACTCTAAACACATCTGAATATTGAACAGTACACTCATGTATGTTTGCTAAAAATAAATTTATGTAACTGTTCTGGTGAAGCCAATATGAACATGGCCTCTATTAGAGATGGTAAATAATAGGATTCATATGTAGATTTTATCAAATCCAAATGGTGACACGTTCTTCCTACTCTGACATAAAATCTACTGTATCTGCTCTCTCTACTGAAGGTCTATGTGTATGTGTGTGTGTACATGTATACAATATTGTGACTACTAAATAAATTTTTCTTCAAGCAGCATTCTAGGATTGTTTGACTACTAAATAAATTTTTCTTCTAGCAGTATTCTAGGATTGTTAATCTAACAACTCGTGGGTTTCTTGAACTGATAAGGTGTGACATGAGTAAAAAAGTGACCATGTCATTATCAGTGAATGACAGCTTCCTTTCTATAGCTGTGATTAAATGTGTTATCGAAAGCTCAGAGCACTGATGATATGATTGTTTTATTAAATGTTACCTATTTGTCTTACTAGATAGAGCCAGACTTTATTTAGTCTTGTGCTTCCTAAGCCTTTCTTTCAGGATCTTCGTGATTGCTACTCTTTTAAGAGCCTGATCCAATGTATCAAAGACTTGAAGGTTCTGCTGGAACATGTCTGCTCTTCCCTTCAATTCTGTATTTCTGAGGAAAACTGCTTACACATATGATAGTCTGGTCAGTGAAAAGGAAAACAAAGAAATGTAGCCAGGTCATAGGAATGTTTAATTCCAAAACTCAGATTTTCTCTGTCAGGAATATTGGGATGAGGGGAAAGGGAGGAGAAAGAAGGGAGAATAGAAATAGTAATTGAAGGTAGAGGGAGACCAATCATATATAACTACAAGCTTGATAATTATATACATCCAACTACTATTTTGTTTTTAAAAGGCCCACACCTTTATAACAGAACATTCTGGATGTTTCCATTCTTTTCAGTTCTGGCAGGGCAGCTGTTCGCATTTATATTTCTGGCTCATCTACTTTGCTTAGGGAGCTGGAATGGGATAAATACTTTGTTAGAAGGAACTATAATTGCTTCAATTTCTCATTTTACACTGGTAATATTTAGACCTTTTTTCTCCAAAACTAAACAATTTAAAAATCTAAGACATTGACATTTGCCGTGACAACTTACAATTTTGCTTTATATGCTAAATGTATCACAGTTTTACATACTGGAAATGAAAGCTTTCCCTGTATAACCCTGACACACTCAACCTTTATCCTTCTACTTTGAAATGGCAACAGGTTCAGCCAGCAGCACAGCAGAGAAAGCATCGAGCCAGGGGTCTGACCTGTTTTGTAGGTTTACGAAGTTATTAAATTTCCCCATCTGTCAGTATCTTCATCTATAAAGTAGGGTGGCTAATTTTCCTACTGTTCTTATGGGGCAGGAGATTTAAACTACATAAATAAGGTTAGAACAATGCCCAACAATCACGGGATTAGAAAATATCCCTTAAGGGAAAATATACTTGAAAGAAAATCTTGTAGTGCTCCAGCTGAGGTGTTTTTAAATAGCTCTAAGTAGGTTTAATATATTGACGGTGTTTTTGAAATTTTCAAATAGTAATTTTACCAGCTAACTAAATTATTTTCTAGGGTTGGAGGTAGCATACAAAATTACCAAAATGACTTCTTTGAATGTGTAGATTCTATTAATTGCGAAGTGCAGAAGAAATATTTTAGATCACTTCTTTGTATAAGTCTCGCCTCTTCTCAGCCTTAAGTGTCTGTTAGCATTTTGAAAACCTCATATTAAAGGGGTTATTTTGGCCTGGCAAGAAGGAGGACATGCCCCTTGTAAGGATGACTCATGGGTATGTTTCCAGTGAAGACTTCCCTGATGTGATCTGCTTCTGAGGAGTCTGAAATCAACCCTGTCTTCAAAAGCCCAGTGTCTTCTCCAAAACTTACCTCACTGCTACAGGGGACCTTAGCATAGGAGAGCTATTATCACCCTTATGCTCAGCTGCTCTTCTCCAGCCTTCCCTGGGTGATAGGAGTATTTGGTGGATCTAGGAATGACTGCATTAAGCATGTGTAAGTGCAGCTTGCACAGTGCACATTCTTCTGCCGTGCCCTATGAAGAACATTTAAAACCTGGTTATAAGACAGCAGCAGACAAACTTCTAGCTACAAGTTCTAATTATGGTGTACCCAGTAATAGACTCAGAGCTGACAGAATCTTTTTAACTCAACTACAACTTAACTCCATTACAATTGTAATAATCCTTTACTCCCTTAGCTTCTTTGGTTTAAGATTACACAACTGCAGCAAAGGTCTCTAGTGATTCCCTTTCTTCTTCTGTGTTCTCTACCTTCACCACTAGTCATTTCTTTAATGGTTCAAGAAATTCACACTTTCTCCCTTCCTTCAGAATCAGTATTAAACCATAAACATAAAAAAAAATTAAGTGGGCCTTAAAAATAAAAGTACCATTTACAAATCAATTCTTGTTTCCTAATCACCTGGGAAGAATTCTCTTCAGCTATCAAGACATTTTACAGCATAACTCTAGTTAAAAACACTGAAGAACCTATTACCTCATTCAATTGTGTTGTATATTCTCCCAATGAAGACACATATAGCTTTGGAGTCAGTTTACTGGGTTAAACTCCCAGCTTTCCCCCATACTAACCAAGTAGCTCTTACATGAGACACCTGGCCTTTCCAGACTTTATTCAATTTTCTCATCTTAAAATGGGGTAAGAGCACCTCAGGAAATACAGGGAATCCTCAGCATAGTGCCTAGCACACAGTAGTTGCCAACTAAATATTAACTGTTATTATCATTAGCAGATCTGATACTTGAGACCTAGGACAGGGAAATCTACACAGAGCAGGCTCCTTTAGAGAAACTAAAGAATCAATGACAAACCTTGGAAGTTGACCAAAGATCGGAGGCCCCTAGTGGGGGAGGGCAAGAGAGGGTGGAGGGATGAAAACAGGTGGGGAAAGAGTCCACTGGATAACTATGACTAAAGTGGCCAAAAGGTGAGTGTGATGGAGAGGGAGCAAAGAGAAGAGGGGGGTCCAGTGGAGGATTGCTGGGACTTTGGTGGTGAATATGGTTAAGTAACATACAATTGTAGAGTTGTAAAACTATACCCCTAAGACATGCTTCAAATGAACATTAATTCAATAAATATAATTTTTAAAAGACTTTAGTCCTGATTTTAAAATATGTAAAGACTTCATCTTTCTTCTTGGCTACCAAAAAAACACTCATACTATTTATATTTTCATTCTTACTATTCTAATTACTCTCCAGACTTTCTCTGCTTTAAGCATTATAACCCTGTTAATTATATTCCTTAATAAAGTTTACTCTAGAACTTTCATTCTTTACTACTTCACAAATTTATATTCTGCAACTTTATCTAACTGAACCTGAATTTCCCAAGCAATTTGGTTGAAGAAGCAACTTTTCCAAACTCCTTACATATATCATAGAAGCACTCTCCCTGCTAAACTTCTTGAGGCTTCAGCACCAGACTCAGTCTTCTTACAACAGTTCTACTATGGGTACAACCCATTTACTACATTAGAGCAAAATTCTTTATATTTCTCATCCCCAATAAATTTAATTTACAGTCTAATTTAGCATTCTAATACTTTCTTCAATCTACCTCTTCAAACACTGCAAACTGCATTACTCCTAAAATCTTAAATTTCAATACCTTATTCTTGGTCCTATTTCCACTATACCCTGAGGTCCTAAGACTGCCAGTCCCTTGATCATTTCCTTCTGTCCTCTTAGGTTTGTATGCTAACCTAGCCAGGTTCAATTCATTGATGCATTATTTCTAAGACTCTGTACACACTTCCCTTATCCTCCTCCACTCAAGCTGAGGAACACTACTGAAAGAATCAACTAGAGGGGCCTTCTTGGTGGTGCAGCGGGTTGAGTGCTGCACTGTGAAGTATCTGCAGCACAGCAGCGTGAGTTCGATCCCGGCCAGGGAGAGGACCCACGTGGCGCAGCAGACCTCTCCTGCCTCGCCCGCTGCTCCCCTCAGCAGTGTGTTTCGGTCGATCTGCCTGTTCTGCTCCCTGCTCTGTGTCTGGTGAATCCTCTCACTGCCCTAGACTCTGGCCTGTACCCCTGCTCTTGCATGCATAAATAAAATCTTAAAAAAAAAATCAACTAGAACTATAAAGCATTAATTATGCTCAGTGGGGCCTCCCTGGTGGTAAAGGGGTTAATTCTCAGAGCAATCACCACTATGGCCTGAGTTTGATCCCCAGCCCAGGAGCTAATCCACATATGGCATAGCAGACCTTTCCTGTCTCATCCACTGCTCCCCTCAGCAGTGTATTTCAGTAGATTCACCTGTTCTGCTCCCCACTCTGCCCTTGGTGAATCCTCCCACCTCTGGCACCTCTGGTCTATACCCAAGTTCTTCTATGCATAAATAAGTCTTAAAAAAATATGAAAAAAAATGCTCTCAGCAGAACCTTGAATACATTAGTATTTCTCTCATATATATGCATGTGTGTGTGTGTGTGTGTGTGTATATATCTCCAATTTAGCTCCTCCCACTCACCATCTCAAATTTTCTAGTGTTCTAAGTCTTGCTGTTCAACAGAAATGTTGTTTCTCATCTTCATGACAAGGAGCTCAACATTTCTTGTCTGAGAGGTGTCCTATTTCATAATCTGTGTTCTTGGAAACAGGTTCCATCTACACTGTTCTTCAACTTTTAACTCTATAATGGGTACTTCCCCAGAATCCACAAAAAATTATTTTGAAAGTCTTTAGCTGCTAATTTCCCTTTTTTTTAAGCCAGATACTAAAACACTTCCTTAAACATAAACATTCATTATTTAGCATCCACTAAAATCTCTCTAAAGACCAGTGACCACCAATGGTAACCTCTTTATTCTTACTCTTGAAATCCCAGTGGCATAACCATCTCCTCTGGTTTCTGTAAAGCTTTACAACCTTACCTCCTTTGTCTGGGGTTCTCATCTAACTCTCCTTTCCCAAGTCATCTTGCTGGTTTCTTTTTTCTTGCCCACTAAGTGCTGGCATTCTTCAGGGTTCACTCCTTGGCAATGTACCTTTTCCCTTGGTTGTGTCTTTCAATTCCAGCAATATTAGGTGCAAACTCTATCTCACATTCTGGGCCAAATGATCAGGGGACAGATAAAGATGGAATGCTTGTCTTCAAGATATTTTAAGTCCATAACTACAGTTCCATACTTAGAAAGAACAGATTAACTCTGCCTTGATAATCTAATCAAGAACCTCAAATTCATCATTCTTTCCTCCAACCCTATTTCTTCTACATTATCATGGTAAATATCAGCTATTTCTCATCTTAACACCCTTACTAAATCCTCCTCACTGGTACTTGAATATTCTGTCTATAATTTGCCAGACCTGGTGGGGCTCCATGACACCCTCCAGGCACCACTCTATCTTCTCTCCTTTACAGTAAACTTTCCAAAACTAGGTGTTTACACTTGTTCTCTATACTCCTCAAACTATGTTACTGCAAAGGTCACTTTAAAAAGTACTTTCTTAACACTAAACCCAAAGTATATTTTATAATTCTTATGTCAGCAGAATGTGACAAACTGCACATACCTTGAAATGCTTTCATACTGTCTCATAGTTTTTCCTACGTCTCTTTTAATCTACTGTAAAATATTGAGTTGTTCTAAGGTGAGTTATGGCTCCTTTTCTCTACACACTTTCCTTAAGCAATCATTCACCCACAAAACAGCTCTCCTTCCAGGCTAAATATCCAAATAAATGGTATTCAACCATTTACTCAAAACCCAGAAATTTTAATTTTTCCCTCTCCTTCCCCATTCTATATGATTAAGTCCTGTCAAACATTCCAGGTCTCTCAAGTCCACGCACATCACTCTCTTAGCCACCACCACTGTACACCAAGTGAGTATCTACTCTTTCCTGGATAACAACTTGGTCAGCCTTCTTAAGTGGTTTTCTTGTATTCCCTCACTGGGATGCTCCCTCACCAGAGTGAACTTTAAAATTACAAGGTTAAGAATCTCACTCTTTTGTTTAAAACCTAAATGTAAACTCATTCACTAGGATAAAGTCCAATACATTTAAGTCTTTATAGGATAGCTTGTGATCTGGTCCTCACTAACCTATCTTTGCTCACCTTCTCCACTTTCATCTGCTTTTTAACATTTTCTCAAAAAAAAAAAAAAAAACAAAAACCAAAAAACCTATCCGTATGAGTGCATTTTACATGGTTTTTCCATAGCCTGGAATTGCCTCTGTCTTCCCTTCTCGAATCTCTCCTTTAGGTGTTTCTATTAACTGTTTTCCCTTTCCATACTATATAGGACCATATTCTCATCCTATTATATATTCTTATACCCATAGCACTAATTAAAATATTTATATACACTCTTTGGAGTCTCACAAGTCAGAATCATTACATTTTCTTAATCACCCAAACATTCAATACATTTTTACTACTGCTAAGTGTCTCCTATGTTCAAGGTACTGAACAGGGATACTATGCATAATAGTAGGCAACCAACCTAATCAGATATGGTTCTGCCTTTGTGAAGCTTAAAGTTTACTTAAGTGGAGATTGTGGGGCAAGCAGGGAGGGTAAAGAAATTAAAGGAAAAAATTCAATTTCACATTGTGATAAATTTCTATTAAGGAAACTGAGTGCTGCAATGGTGTAATCAGTAATGGGGCTAAAGGTCTAAAATCTGAAAAATTGATTTACAACACAGTAAAAGTATTTGAAGCAGAAGGAATAGCTTGTTGAAGGACCTTGTGTTGTGAAAGATTTGAGCGGGTCTGAGAACTCAAGAGAAACCAATGTGGCCAGAACAGAGAGTAAGATGTGCTTACAAAGGCAAGAATCATAGACGGAAAATAATATTCAAAGAGCAGTATGAATATAATGAATCTCTCGTCTTGCCCCTCATCTCCAAATTACTATTTTAAAAACCAACCTAGCTGCTTCGTGGGGAAAATTCTGGAAGCCTATAAGAAAATGTTTTCGAAGTCTAGGCAAGAAATGGTGACATATATGAGATATGAAAGATCCTTTCTACTTAAAAGGTAGAAATAACAATAGAATTGTAATTAAACATAGAGAAAGAGCATGGTTACCGTGAAGACATCATTAAAGAATCTACCTTTAGAAACCTAGGTAGTGATTTCATTTACCCAGATAAGGAATAATGGGAGAGGAACAGATTGAAGATGGGGTAAGGAAGGAAATGATTAAGACATTTGTTTAGGCAGCTGAATATATAAACCTAGAATTATGAAGTTTGGTCTTACAGATACAATTCAGGTGTGAAAGTACAATGATAATAGTGCACTCCATAGAACCGACTCAAGTATCCAGAATGCAGAAACATTAATAAGCTAAATACAGGTCAGGTGCTGGGAGAGGATCTAGAGACGGAATCAATTATGGGCATTCAGACAGGATAAGGAGAAAATGAAGAGACTATTACCAAGAGTAAAACACTGGCTTTTTATATTTTGAGGCAATGAACAGGGGCAGAAAAAGAATCCAGGTATGACAGCATTTAAGACTGGTGAACCTGATGAGAGCAGTTTCAGGGGCACTGTAGGTATGATAGCAATGAGATATGATAGCAAATGAGAAAAAACAGGAGTGCTTCATATTAAAAAAAAAAAAAAAACAAAAAGCAGAAAACAAATGGTGGCGAGGATGTGGTGAAAAAGGAACTTTCCTACATTGTTGTAGGGAATGCAAACTGGCCCAACCACTATGGAAAGCTGGGTGGAGGTTCCTCAAACTACTGAAAATGGAGCTTCCATATGATCCAGCAATTCCACACCTAAGGATGGACACAAAAGCATCAATACAAAAGGATACCTGCACTCCCATGTTTATTGCAGCACTACTTACGATAAGATACAGAAACGACTGCCAAATGCTCAAAATTAGATGACTGTCTCAAGAGTGGCATATACACACAGTGGAGTATTACTCAGCAATCAAAACAGACAAACTCATGTCATTTGCAGAAACGTGGACGGAGCTTGAAGGGATTATGCTCAGTGAAACAAATCACAAAGAGAAGAGTTATCATTGGATTGTTTCACTTATAGGAGGAATATCAGGGAACCCATAAGGAATCAGGAAAAATAAATAACTATATGTTAAAAAACAAAACAGGCAACTATAAATCAACAACATTCTGCAGGGGAGGAGGGAGATCAAAATGGGAGGGAAGAGCACAAGGGACTATGGTGATGGCACCTGGGTGAACTGGTAGTAGGAATTTTACTATACCACGAGAGGAGAAAACATATTATACAACAAGAATGATGTAGAATATATATGTAATTTAAAAAAAAAATAGGTGTGCTTATGAGCAGTAGGCAGCTCACATAAGCTATGATGGGAACCAATAAAAGGGGTTAATCGCATGGATTAATGTGACATTTGTCTCCTCTACCCCATTTCTTTCAAGAATAATAGCTATTTACTAGGACTGCTCTAGAAAGGTGCAATAACAGACTGAAATGAGTAGCTACTTGGTTATTTAAACTTTTGAAGGACGGGGAATAGAATGCAGAATGTTTGAGGGGTTGATTTTTGTTAAAAAGAAGAGTGCAGCTATAGATGGGTTTGTACATTTGGTGATAGAAAGTTCCTTTCATCAAAATGAAATAGAGATCAGATGAGAGGAACAGAAAAACTGAGAAAAAAGTTTGTCTTTCAAATTTACAGAAGGAAACTGTTACAGTAAAACTGCAAGAAAAAATGTCAGTTTTGAATCTACTTGTGTCTCCTAGAATAGCCTTATTTAAACACACCATACATGTTTTGATGTCTAGCTTATAAGGGAGCATGGTATGAGAATATTCACAAGTATGTGTAACAGTGGAAAATAGTTCCTAAAGTCAAGAAGAGGACAGGAGGTGGTGAACAGTGAACAAGTGTTAGGATTAACTGATTAGTTGTGATGAGGTACAAATATTTTTATTGGCGATATCTGAAGCAGGTGAACAGAAAGAAGCTTGTGGCTGAAGCAAGAATCTAAATTGAATCTTAAAAGATTCTGAAGTGATACAGTTTTAAGGCACGGTGTAGCACTCCCATTTATGGAGAACGATTGTTGAGATGACAGGCACATATAATGAGCAAGGTCACTGGAAAACAGCACAGATAAGATTACCAGTTGGATCACCAGGGTGACTTGAAGGAATCTCTGGGGTATAAGCTGAGAACAGATGAATAAGGAGTCAGTCACACAAACAGAGAAGCATTCCAAACAGATGACATGTGTAAAGGCCTTGAGGTGAGGGTGGGTGGGGGAAGGCTTAACATGCATTCAGGAGAGGGAAACATCAGGAAATAGAAAGTAGGGTAAGAGTGACTGTAAAAGCTGGCAGAAGTTTTTCAGACTTGGTTCTACAAAGTGCACTTAGCTGACCTTTCAGTGAATACTATTTGAATGCAGGGTGAAATTCAAGACATAATCAACAGTGACGTTAATCAGTCAATAGGCATGGATAAATGGACCAGTCACCATTTGTAAACAGCTATTATCAACCCTTGCCAAATGAATGTCATTTTAGATCAGTATCTACCACTAATTAAGTGGGATATTTAACATTAAAAAAAGCTTTTATAATCATTTAAGGAAAACCCCCACTAAAACAGTTAATATGTGTCTACAGAATAGACCATGTCAGTTTTTAATATGCTAAAATACATGTTGTGGCTTAGAAAATTTTGACTGTAGACCTCACCTTTCAACCCCCTGATAAAAAATATTTTCTCACTAAACACACATTGAAAAACGGTCTCCTGCTACTCTCAATACCTTTCATATCCTTTAGTCTCTGTTTAAATTCATACTAACACTCTCATCTGGCTCCCATCACATTTTGTTTGGATTATTTGACCTCCCTGCTTTTTATCACTAACTTACCCAATTGATACACTAAGCAGTGACAATTATCTTTACAAAATCAGTAAATGATCAACTGTTCAATTTAAATACATTCTTAAAAGGTTACATATGGCACACAAGAACCTTTGTGAAATGATCTTCAATTTTTGCAACCTTATAGAAAAGCTATAATACTAAAAATGCTGTGTTGCTTTGGGAACTCAGACCTACAGCCCCTTTCTCCTTTCTGAACACCCAGTGACTACAAATTCACCTTTCAAGACTCATCTTTTAAACACTTTTGTAACTACCTACATCTTTCCATTCTCCCCAAGTAGAACGTTCCCTCATTCTCTTGTTGTACTATTTATGTACTTTTAGCTATAACAACCATTTGCCTGATTAAAATTTGCCCTGTTAAAGATATTATCTTTGTCTACCCCTTTAAAATAGTAATTTATGCTAAGTTTCAGCAATTTTAACATTGCTGGAAATTTCCCAAACTGTTACAGTTCACTCAACACAATGGTATATTTTGAATATGTTCTAATGTGTAAAATTCCAATTCTTTGGGTTGAAGAGAAAATCTGTATGTATTTTAATAATGAAACCTCAGGCAAATCTAGGGTGTAGGAAGAAAGTATCTCAAAACAATATCGAGGAAAAGTATACCATGGAAAAATACACTTTCGAGTCTTTTTTAATCCTTAGGCATTACATTTCATATCAAACTTTACCAACATGCTAGTCTATAAATTCATATCTATTTTATACCATGATTTGAATTTATTTCATGCTAAAAAGCCCACTTGTTCATAATTACCTTTAGTATACTGTACCTGGAATATAAAAACTTTAACTCAATGTTTACAAACTCTTTGCCCAGATAATGTAAAAGAACAATTACAGAAATGTCTAGTGGTCAATTTTCTTAATGAGCAAAAGGAAAGCCCCAATACATTTTCACTTAACAACAGTCCATCACTACATTCATCAGAGATAAACCTATTTTCTACTGCACCATATATAAGCAGTTTTTGCCAAATGCCTATCTTTAAGAGCTAGGTTAACTTCTAAGAAAACTGTACGGAAACATTCAGTTGTTAACAAAAATTTAATATTAAAATTGTTCAAAGTTAAGTTATTGTTAATTTAGGGAAAAACATGTTATTAATCACCCATAACAACTTTCAATAAATAACAGTGGGCTTACCAAGGGGTAGGAATTTCAATGTGTCAAGTTTTATGCATATTGGTAATAAACCTTAAGGAAGTGAAATGAACTATTAAATGTAACCTATCCAGTCCTAAAAATAAAACTGTAATACTTTAATAATAAAAATATTTTCCAAAAGAAAATTCACTCCTTGACCATGCTTATTTATTCAGAGTACCAGCAATTTCAATTAACGTTAAGTGCTTCATTTTTCCTATGAATCTGATGTTGCACAGGAAATATATACATTTTCATATCATCACAATATCACTGATATCTCAGGCTAATAATAATAATAATAATGTGAATGCAACTGGCTTATAACAAACAGAAAGCCAAAAATCAGTGCTACTATTATGGTAAACAGAAACAAAAGTACTATTTTGTTTCCAAGTACTGATTTTAGTTGAACTTCAAATGGTCATAAACTCTCCTGGAATAGCCTTTATCTCTGGCAGTGATAAATCCACAGTATAAATATGGTGAAGCTAAACTATAAGCACTAACTACATATTGAATAATCAAAGTAATCAATTATAACAACTAATACTGCTCTGGAAGACCAATCTAATGAAAAAGTATCATTAGATATGGTGGGGAAAATACAGACAAATCTGTACAATCTAACATCTATAAACAGTAAAATCAAAACATCCAACTTCCTTATAGAAAGTGTTTCATCTATGTAATTATAAATGTTAAGGACTCTTGTATTTTATAAACACAAGATGGGCTCACTTTGATGATACCAATTTTAAGATTTATAAAAATGTTTAAAAAAATCTTTCCACAAAAGTTTTTACAGTTTAAAGCTATACACCAATCTATAAATCTCAGAAAATGAACAACAGAAAAAAAAAACCTTTATAAGATCACATGTATAAAACAAGAAATGAAATGTGATTTTATTTAAGGCAATACTGGGCTACTTCACAAATCACCACCTCAAATATTTACACTGCTCCACACTACTAGTTTCTATCACATTCACAAAGGATTTTTTTCATACCAAATGTTTAAACTCTTCAATGTAGTAAATTCTTTGTTCACATTTCCATTATATTTCATGGAATTATACTAACTCTATCCAATTAGAAGCACTGGGGGGGGAAAAAAAACTGTAGCTATAGGAAACTGCTAAAGAATCTGCTTTAATTTCATATGAAAAACACCTAAAAATCCTGGGTGGAAAATTTACAAAGCAGAGCAAAGTGTTGATATAATGTGCCTACTTTGTGAAAAGTAATATTGAGAGCTTGTAAATGTTTTATGTAAAAAAAATCAGTGAACTATGCAGTTTCTATTTTAGTTCAAAAGTCTTAATTTAAAATAAGTTTTAAAAACTTGATCACTTAGTTAAAAATTAAAATTCCAAATATAAATGTGTCATTTAATAGTTTAGACTTACAGACTGCTGGTGGCAGCAAATGATTTACAATAATAAATATATACAAAAAAGGTATCTACAAACAAAGAGTATTGTTATACATGAGCAGTGACTGGTGAAACTTATCAATCACACAGATAATTCTGTTTAATTCATGGAAAGGGCAACTGGTTCATAGAAATTTCAGTTTAGCTCAACTATTTACAATAACTGAAGTATTGATTCTGTTTCTTAAGTCCCATAGGGATTAAAAAAAAGTTTTACATGACAAATGCCATGTTTTTTTTTTTTTCCTTTTTTTTGGCCAGGTTAATTCCTATCAATAAAAAAAATAATGAAAAACGTTCACAATTCTAGCATGCTTGATGGCTTCCTATTTAAAATAAAACTGTAAATGATGTATTTACAGTACATTAGTTATCAGTATTGTCCTCTCCCTGTGGCTTTACCCATACTGATTTCTTTCATGATAGGTACATCTGGATCATTTGAATGTACTTCAAGTTTTTTCAGACTGACGGTAGGTTTCATTTCCTGAAGTTGCTTTAAGACAAGCTCAGTGCAATCTTTAAGAGTCTTGTCTAAAACAATTTTTACATTATCACTGCACTGAAGCTGTGATGGATTGGCAAACTGTACAAAGGTTTCATCTTTACAAGAACACACATGATTTCCACTAGTCACAGCAGTCTTGTCAGTATTTTTTCTTGAATTTGAATGGGATCCTTTTTTATTTCCACTATTTGGATGCTCTTTGTCAGTATTTTTCTTCTGCTTTACTGCAGACTCCTCAAGAAACTTCAGAAATGATACTTCAAATCCCATTGGTTTAAATGAACTCCAGTCAAAAGACGCAGGGTGCTCCTCAGTGGTTTGAATTGCAACAGCGGTTTCTTCTTCTTTATGTACATTGCTTAACTCAACTGCTGATGCTGCTTCAGGTTTTTCAACTTTTCTCTTCTTACTTTGAGAAACATTTTTTTCTTTATTAACTCTCTTCAAATTATTTGCTTTTTGCTTTTCTGATTGGCAAGGGTTACTTTCCTGAAAATCAGTGCTTACATTCGAAGAGGTATGAACTTGGGTCTCTACATTTGTGTTGTCTTCATTGATCAATTTTGTAATAAATAATTCTGTTAGCTCATCCATTTCATCTTTTTCATTTTTTTCAACTTCTTTCTGTGGAACTGCAGTTATTCTTGAGCTCTCATTGCTCTCTGATACACATGTGCCAGAATCTTTCACATCACTCTTATCGACTTCATGCTCAGAAATTTCCTTTACTTGTGAGTCGCAACACCGTTTGAACACAATAAGAAGATTGCGGTGTTGTGAAGTAAATGCCTTAGATAATTTATGGCATTTATAATGTCTAATTATATTGCTTTCACTTGTAACAACTGATGTACACCCCTTTATCATACACGGATACTGGGTTACAAATCTGCTTGTACACTCAGATAAGGCATCATTTCTAGCCTTTATAGAATATACATGCTTTCCACGTTTCAAAGAATACGGCTTATTTTCTTCAATCTGCACAATCTTTGCATTCTTGTTCTCTAAATTATTTTTTTTCTTTCTTTTGGTCTTAGGCATTTTGATTCCTTCCTTTCCAGATCTGCTGTGTTTTGTCCCCCGATGTTTAGATTTGGTCTTTTCTTGGTTTGCCTTGCTTGACATATTTTCTTGACCAGGTGTTAACCTTCTTGGTCGAATTAAATGAGCTTTATGCTTGTCATTATGTTTGTTAAAAATGTGTCGAAGTAGATTAGACCGAGTTGCATATATACGGTCACAGCCTTCACAGTCACACTTGTATATGCCATCTTCCTCAGTTTTATTCCCCCGTAAGCCAATTCCATGGTCTGCTTCAAGATGAACAACATAGTTTAAATATGTGGTAAATGAAGACTTGCATTCTAATTGGTCACACGGAAATTTCCCAACATCTATAGAAGCAGTCATACTTTCAATTTCTTCAGGACTCATTTCATGAAGTTTCATGTAGTGCTGTATTAGGCCAGTAATTGCTTGGAAAATTCGAGAACAGTCACTCACTTGACATCGAAATTCTTTCACAGTTTGTTTTGTTTCAATTTCTTCACTTTCTTTACCAGCTTCACTCTCCTCTTCAACCTCTGCAGAAAAGGCAGGTAGGTCTGATTTGTGTACAGCCTGGTAATGCAGAATTAAATTTTGCTGTATTGTAAAGGCAGCAAAGCAACCCTGATGAACACATCGATAAGGTCTGTAAGGACTGTATCTTGTTGGAAACTCAAGGGATTGGGAAACTGTCTTCTTTCCTTTTTTCTCCTCCTTTTCTTTTTTATGTCTTCTAATTTTTCTTCCTTTGGTTTGTATATTTGTTAGAGAATTTGTATTAAATTGTCCTGAAGTAACTGTAATCACTTGTGAAGAATTTTCTGTTTTTTCAGGACTTTTTTTTTCTGTAAGTTCTTTTTCTGGGGTAGGTGCCACATTACCTAGAACATTTTCTTTCACTGTTCCCAGTTCTAAAGGAGGTTGGAATTCTCTCTTGTTTTCCTCAGTCATTGCTAGCTGCTTTTTCACTTGTGTAATTCGTGGAGCTGACAAATTTTCATTCTGAGACTTTCTTCCATAAGGCCTTTTTATTTTTAACTTTACCATTTCTTCTGTTGTAAAATGATGTACCAACTGACAATGTGCCCGGAGATTAGAATTTCTTGTAAATGTTTTTGTGCATGTAGGTACTACACATTTAAATGGAGCAAATTTCAACTGATTTTTCTTAATCTCGAGAATCATCTCTGGAGTGTACTGGTGAATCTTACCATAGTGTTTAAACAGTGCATCCTTTGTCATAGCACTGTAGTTACAGCCTTGGTTTTGACATACAAAGGGTTTATTAACTTTGTCACTCAATTGAATACTGTTTATTATTTCAGAAACGGGCTGAACAACTGTGACATTTGGAATTAACTTAACAGGAGAAGGAGTCAGTGTCACTGAAGTGTTTATTAGTACACACTGGGATGCTGGAGTGGATAGGTCATTTTCTAATTTTAATTTCTGTAAGCCTTCTAAAATTTCTTGTATTTGATCTTCCTTATGCAATACTTCAGACTGAGGAATGTTACTTTTCGTTGGCATGACACCTATAAATGAGGAAAACTGAGAAGAATCAGGTAATTTGTTGTTCTGTACAGTGTTTACTGAAGGGAGCTGAATGCTGTAATTTATTTGAGCATTCTGTGATGTTTCACCAATACCCTGAGATCCACTTTTTACCTCAAGTATTTGAGAATTCATAGCGCTTTTAATAATTTCAAGAGTCTTTTCAAAGTTTTGCATAACATTATCTTCAGAAATTTGCAATTCAGAATTTATTGAAGTCGTGCATGAATTCAAAGTCATCATTTGGGAATCACCATTTTCTGTTTTTAATGTTAAAGGAGCTAACACTGTATGGGGTTCAAGATTAAAGTTTTCTTTTACATCAGTCATAAATAACTGATTGTCAACATTATTCAATTTCTGTGTTAAATTTTCCAAACCCTGAGGTTCACAATTTGGAATCACATTTGAATGAAGGTTAGTAGTTGGTATCTCAATACTCTTTGTTATAAGTCCCATTGCTGTTAAATCACTTGTTGTTACCAAGTTTTGGGAGGCATTAGGTGCAATTAGTGGAGGAGTCACTTTCTTTCTTCTTTTAGAAGCACTATTTCCCTTTTTATTTAAATGACTGGACCTTGTGTTCTGAGGGCCACTTATAACTGAAACACGTGGACTGTTATTGGTGAAGTTTTGTGATGGCCCACTAGAATTAGGAAATGAACTAGAACATAAACCATTTTCAACAGTCTTCAGTAATAAGTCATTTGTTGGAAAAACAGGCAAACTGTTGCATTCCTCAATGGAGGAGGTTTTGGAGTTGGATGTCCTATTCTGGTGTGTCAGCAGGGGATTTGGGTGGCATACAGTCTGCAACAGGGATGGCACAGTTGAATTTGACATCACTGTTGCATTTACTTGTGCTGCATCTGAGACACAGCCTGTTGGAACATGAGAGAGCATTTCAGGACCCTCAAATGTACTGGGAATGCCAGCAGTTTCTAAAGCCTGTTTAATAATTTCACTTCCTTCTTGACTAACATTTGTATTAAAGTTAGTAACACCAGTCCGAGGGAATGTATTTGGTAAAAATGTTGACGAGCGATTTTCAGCAGTAAGAAGTTGCAAGAATGATGGATCTTTAAAACATGCTTCTGGATTGAAGGTAGATTGCTGGGGCTGCTGCAAGTTTACTGCATTTGTGGAGAGAATCATGCTGGCAAGAAGAGATGGTTGTCCATTATTTTGTAGAAGTTCTTGAGCAATTTCTGCCCCATCTAGTGGTTTACAATAAGATCGCTTAGACAAGTGTCCACCTAAAGACCTGGGATTAGTAAAAGCCCTGTAACACCTGCTACAAATAAATTTCCCATCTCTGATAATAGCAGGCCATTTAGCCCTTTTGTTGTGCTTAGGTTTTCGTTCCTTCCCATTTGGGCCGCGTCCACGGTCTTTTTTAACTTTTTCAGGGGCAGACTGTTGGGCACTGCTGCTATTGAAGCCACTTGCAACATTCACTTGTGAAGGAAAAACTGCATTTTCACCATTACCGCCCTTTAGAAAGGAGTTAGTGTTTCCTTCAATCTGTGAGGAAAAATGACTTGTATTATTTTCCAGTTGGGAAAAAACAGAATTAGTCCCACTGTCTGCTGGTGAAGGGAAGAGAGACATTGAATTACTTTCTGCAGGTAAAGGAAGGAAAGGATCTGAGCCACTGTCAATATTCAAAGGCAAAACTGTTTTGGTTAGATCTTCCATTTGTGCTGGCAAGGTAGTATTAGATAAATTTTCCATTTGGGAACATAACATACCACCACCATGTTCATTTTTATCCTGAGAAGGTATATTTGGATTAATGACACTCTCAACTGAGGGCAACAGTGGAGCTGATACACTTGCTAAATGAGTTGGAAAAGTGGACGGTGAGACATGCTGCAACTGATTTGAACACGTAGGATTCCCATTGACTTTGGTCTGTGGTGTAAAAAATGCATTATTAGAGTTGCTGACCTGTGAGGGCAAAAAATAAACAAATTTTCCATTATTTGGTGTATTTAAGTTGTTAGATTTCTGACCTTTTTTATTTTTGCGTTGCATTTTAAATGCAGCGTATTGGTCAGGGTGTGCTGTCTTCATGTGTTTCCCAATACTCTGTGAAGAATTATAGGTTCGAGTACATCCTTCAACTTGGCAACTGAATTTCTGAAATGGCGCTTTTGGAGGCACTGACTGAGTTCCTAAAGAACTACTTAGGTTGGGTTGTGGTGGAACAAAAGTAATACTTTCCAAAGTCTTAAGAGGTAAATTATAAACACTTGATGCTGTTTTAGCATTACCTCCACATGTTGGTAAACTGTTTTGAAAGCCTGCTTGATTTTGAACAGAGAAGGTCATCAAGTTGTTCACTTGTCTTTGTAAGTTTTGAGGAGTAAGGTCACCTATTTTGAGGGCTTCTGAATTTATTAAAGAATTCTGAGTAATCTGAGTTTCATTAAAGCAATCTTGTTCTTTTCTCTCCTGAAAATCTGAATGACACAAGTTATTACAAGTATTTTCAATTGGTGTATTTAAATTTGTCACCAGTGATTCATCTGTGCCTTCTACAGCTGAGCTTTCTTGCTTTCCAAAGGTATCCTCAATACCCTGATTAAGAGATACCTTAATGGACACAGCTACTTCGCTGGCCTGAAGTAAAGGAGTAGTAGCAGGATTTTCCAAACCATTTGACAAAGGTCCACCAGCTTGTCTAAACTCAGACACAGAAATCTGATCTTGTTTGGTTGTAACTGATTCTGCCTTGCTTTTATCCCAAGTATCACTTCCATCTGCTGATAAGGTATTTTCAATGTTATTTTCTGAAGGAACCATAGATCTCTCCTTCTCAGAGCTCCCTTCTGAGTTCTGATTCACTTTGGGAAGCTGAACAGAATCTCCAGATGAATTAAGTTGGTCTTCAGGAGGCAGCACTTTCTCAGGAGTACTGTGATCATCCAGATGCTTTTCTAATTCACTCTGAGAACGATAAACTTTACCACAACCTGTGAACTTACAAGTATAGGTATTATAATGTTGTGCTTCATGATCATATAGTAAATAAGCTTCTGAAAAAATTCTACCACATTTAGGAAACATACACTTTGCTCTAAAGACTTGGTGTTCCTTTCGGTGAGTTAAGAGCTCTGCATAACTATTAAAACCAGCCTTACATTTCATCTGTATACATATATATGGTTTACTGCCACAGTGCATTTGTAAGTGATCGTTGAGATGAGTAACACTTACAAAATGCCTTCTACAGTACTGGCAAATAACTTTTTTGCTTTGCATTTCAAGAAAGCGCTTAGCATCTTCATTATCCTTATGCCCCTTTACATGAGCAATTAAATTTTTAAAGTACTTAAAGCCCTTTTTACAAAAAGTTACAGGGCAATTAAATTCATTAACAGGTACTGGTTTCTGGACTGGGATCACTTCTGGCTCATAAGACTTATCTTTGTCATCATTCTCATCATCTGAACCATCGTTGTCATTAAATACAATGAAGTCTGTTGAATAGAGACTGTTCTTTTTTATAGGTCTCTGTTCCTGTTTGGTCACAGCATTTGTCTTCTGATTCTCAGTGGTAGTTGTAATCTTAGGAGGCCTTCCCAATCTTCTTAAAGGTTTCATAGCTGCTAGTCTCTCTTTACTAGATTGTTTAACATGCAATGTGACATGTGGGACAAATGTTTCTTTAGAATTAAAGTTCTTTGCACATATGGGGCAACTGTAAATTCCATCTTTGTAATGTTTTTGAGCATGCCGTACAATTCTATGACCAAGGAATTCTTTGTCACAGAGCACACAATACTGCATGTAGGCTTGCCAATTTCTAAACCTAGCAGATATAAATCCTCTTTCTCTTAATTGTTTTATTTCTCTCTTCTTTTGCTTTTCATCACAAATGTCTTTAAGGAGGCCAGAATTAGCACCAACTCCACCAGAAAGTCCATTCACAGAAGTTTCTTTAATCTCTTCCTGGTAGTCTAATACTTTCTCATAAACTTCACTATCATTTAGTTCATCTATTGAAGACACAATGGATGCTTCTTCCCCCATTAATGCAAGACACTGTCGTTTCAAGGTTTTCCAATCCCAGAATTCTGGATCAAAGGGCCAATGAGTTTTCAATACAAGTAAGAGCTCACAGCGTAGAGAATTTGGTATGGGAAGATTTTCTTCATCATATTTCTGGTCTGGCTGATTATACAACATTTCCACAGCATAATATGCATCTACTGTAGGTTCAATAAGAAATTCACTCAGTTGACAAGCACGTTTCACTTCCAGATCATCAGGCAATAAACATGAAATGGTCTTGCAAATAGATATTTTCACTTCAGTATTTTCTGTAGATTCCAAGCGAAGAGCTTTCACACACAGTTCTATACAGGTGGCAAGTCCAGCAGCTCCTTCGGTCTGTGGAAAAGCAAACAGAAAATGTTAACTTAATATACACCAATCAACACAGATTTCTGAATTTATTAAAGTTTAAAATAAGGTTTGCCATTTCTCAAATTTTGCATATAAAAAGATGCACTTTCTAAAGCACTGCAGCTTAGTCTGGTATGTAAAACTGTCTGTAAAATAAACTGATACTGGCACTGGTACCAAATAAGCTACAAAGAATAGCAGAAAAGCTTAAGTACTGGGAGCTAAGATAAGATCTGGGTATAATATCATCTAATAGCTAGGCAAACTTGGAAATTATTTAACTTCTTTGACATGTCATATGCCATTTATAAAACAGAGGTCAAAACAGCACTTAAAACTTAGCAAAGTTGCTGTGGCATTAATGGATATTATGTAACTAAAGTACCTGGTATAGATTTAGTATAATGTCTGGTACATACTAAGCAATCAGTAAATGTCATTATCCTCATCACAAATCTCATTTCCTAAGTTGTATTTGTGATCCTTCTGAAACAAAACCCTCTTAACACAATGACAAAAATGAGACTGTTTCCACATTTTCGAACTTATTAGTAATGAAAGAAGAGTTTCACTTTTAACAGAATCAGGTTATTTGATCCTAATGGGGGTTTCTAGTTCTATCATGCCATTCACCTACCTCATGGTTGGACCAATATAACAATGACGAGTATGAAGAGATAGAATCAACGTTTTTCTTTTAGATTAGCATCTTGAACCGTCATTATAAGATAGCACTAATGAAGGTAAGAGTCACTTGAAAAATACATGTAGTGAAGAGATAAAAATGGATTTTAAAGAGGCTAAAAGGGAACATAAATACATATGAGAAATAAGCCAGTTACAGGAAGTGGCTGCATTCATGGGAATGGATTATGTGTGATATAGGAAAAAAAGAAGTAAAAAAAGCTGATAGGGCTTGTATTTTCAGAGGCTAATACGGGAAAAAATACTTTATTACACAGAAGCTTACATTTGTGGGGCAAAAGGAGACTGAGGAAAGGAGGCTGGGATAATAACCTGGCCTTGGAACAAAGACCAAGAAAGTGGGCCAGAAGAATAGATATGGAGTCTATTTTCAAAAGTGTCAGTAAAGAAAGGGCACCTGGGAAGGAGGTGGGACCACATGGTCATCTCTAGTTTTCACATAAACTTGTAATAGTGGACAATTAGGCCACTGCTATATAATACTACGAAAACAACACATTGTCAGTGAAATTGCTTATTAAAAGAGGAGGATTTGAAGAAATTTGGAGGAATCAAAGGTTAGTTCAACCATAAAGATTATCTGAAGTGATACTGAAGGCATACCTCAGAAAGACTGGTAAAAATGTAGATGTTGTAATTTTTCAGAAGGTTGCAATTCTTTAGAATATTCAGAAAATGGAGAAGTAATGACTTTTGAAAGGATTCTGGGAACAGGATTCGTGGATGAAAGTTAGCTGTTTGGGGGATGGTAACTGTAACTAATTTTGTCATATGAATGTTCAGTCCTTTCTCCAGAATTATAAAAGCTGATCAGCGAATTCAACTGATATTTCGATTCTAAAGCAGTCTAGTAATGGATTTAAGGATTCAACTAACCAAAGTCAAATAATCTTGAACAAATTAGCTTTAAAATATATTAATGTCTTAATTTGAAGCCTTAATAATGCCAATAAATAATAACCTATCAAAATTTTTATTCTGGGCCTCCCTGGTGGCTCAGTGGGTTGAGCGCCACATTGTGAAGCATCTGCTACACAGCTGCACAAGTTCAATCCCCGGCCAGGGTGGGGACCCACATGACACAGCAGACCTTTCCTGTCTCCCTGCTGCTCCCCTCAGCAGTATATTTCAGTGGATCTGCCTGTTCTTCTCCCCGCTCTGTCTCTGGTGAATTCTCTCACCTCCCACGACTCTGGCCTGTAACCCAGCTCTTGTATGCATAATTAAATATTTCAGAAAAACAAAAACAAACACACACACACACACACACACAAACAGAAAAAACCCTGAAATTTTTATTCTTCTGAATCTTTCTTTCCATGTGTGTTTAAAAAGTGTATAGGCAACACTCAAATCAGAAACTAGATATTATATAATTTTATGTTATAAATAAGTTATATAACAAGTGTTTTTAAAATTGTTTGAATTTATAGTTTTTCCCAATTAAGAAAAGATACCTTGATTACTCTTACCTCTGAATTAATAACTTTAATCAGGAAGAAAATATGATAAACCGTCTTTGTTAACAAAGAAAGTTGACGACACCTTTCTAGATACACTTGTATAGATGGTTCTACTCTTTGCTGTAATTTACTCCAAAAGAGAGTGAGTTCCCTTAAAAAAAAGAAAAAAGGAAAAAGGTTAAAATCATGCTCGAACAGTATAGTAATTTTCATGGACTATGTGATTCCAATCATAACATTTGAAATTAAAACTAGTTTGACTCAATTCTACATGTGGAATTAAGTTTAAAAGCAAGAAAATAAATCTCAATTTCCTAGAGACTATATAAATTCAAATTGGAATGATTATTTTGTTAATATTTTCCTATCTTAGCAAAGTACTATCTCTTACTAGGAAAGTACCTGACATTTAATAAACATGTTACACACTTAACTTTGAAGGACATAAAAAATTTATGTAATTGCAAAATGTGTATGTGTATAAAAAAATGCAGCCATAATTTTTAAAACACATTTAATCATTATCTTATTGACCAACTTAGTTAACTGAATTTAAAATTCTTACTAGATAAATGCTAAGAATGGTGACAAAAAACACAAAAGAAAGCAACCTGTGCCATAGCAGAAAAACAACAAATTTTGAAAAATAAAAAGTTTCAAATGCAATTACAATGTATTTTTATAGAAAATAATTCCACTGAGGTCATAAGTTTTCCTCCCTTTTACCTATCATCCTATTTCACTTCTGTCCTCCATGATTAACTTCCACAAAAATCTTCATCCTTGCTTCAACTTTTTTCACCAAGTATTGTCCTCAATATGGGCCTTTCCTATTAGTATTTCCTCAGTTTCCACTTCTAGGAACTCTGCCCTCTTCACCACCCACATGAATAACTTGCTTATTTCACTGGTCTTTAACCTATATATTGAGGACTTCAAAATCTGTCTTTCCAGTCTTGACCACTTTCAACTCTCTAGTTCTTTATAAGACTTCTCCACTGTGATCTCTTCTGAAACCTGAAACTTAATATATGAAAAAGATGATTAACATTCTTTCCAGTTCACAATCTTTCTAATTTAATGCATCAATTTCACTGACTCATTAATCTCTGCTCTTTCCTTTCCACAAGATTATTTTCTTCAGATTTCTTTCATCCCATCCCATATTCATATGGAAGACTTCATAACTTCTCAGCTGGACTATTTATTGGGTTTCTAGTTGATTTTTTGTGTCAACTCTGTATTGCTATTTCCTCCCCTCAACTCTGCTTTCATCATTCATTCCCCCATCCATTTTCAACTGCTTGTCTTTAACAGTATTACTTCTATTTTGCCCTCCTTCTACTTAAGGGTTTATAGTAGATTGTGTTTATCACATTGAATTCAAAATTTTTAAAATCAATATAATACATTAATTTCTTATTAGTCAGTGATAATTTAAATCATGAAGAACATCTTTTTGTCCTCAAAAAATACACCTTACTGTTCTCCTTTAAGAATCTACCTGCCTTTTATACCAACCTTCTCTGTATTGCAAATATAATTTTTCTTAATGTCAGAATGTTGTAAACTAAATTTTCTTTTATGTTTCCATAATACCAATGCCAACACTCAAGGCTAATATTAGTGAGCGGCCAAACTGTCAGTTTTAGCTAACACTAAGACAACTGATCTTAAGCCAACATCTATCAGCTGCATCCTGCCAAAGGATTATATGTAACAGGCTTTGATCAATAGGAAACATACTATGAAGAAATTTGCACTGAAGAAGTTAGTCAAGTAGAATATTTTATAGATGGAAAGTGAATTACATTTCTTTACATAAATAACCAAAAGGTAGTTATGTAGTGTTAATATGATAAAATTTACATGATCACTACTGATCATTATATAGTCATTATTTGTTGTGTGGTCATTAATACAAGCTTTAAAAGTTATATACTTCCTTATAATCAGTCTGCTTAACTAGCAGTATCTGAAAATAAGTTTGGTTCTGATAAGATTTTTAAAAAATATTTTAAAATATGCTTTTCTAAGGGTACCAAAAATGGAGATGGGAGGGGAAGAGGAGAAAAAAGGACACAGGCACTCAATGAACTATGGTTAAGGATTATTGGTGTTCTGGTGGTGAGCATGGTAACAGACAGTAAAAGAGGTGTGAACCTATAACCCTAAAGCATACACAGTATTATAAACCAATGTTACCTCAATAAAAACAAATTAATTAAAAATGTTCTTAAGCTATCTGAATTCTTACAACCCATCTTGTATACTTATTTAACAAACCTTTCTAAAAGTAACAAACATCTTGTGTAACAAAAGAAAGTGACTCACCAAGCGCAGTACATATCTCCTTGTTGGAGCTGACGTGACAAAAATGCAGTGCATAAGACAAGAGCACTTTTTTCATCGCCTTCAGATTCTAAGTTACAGATCATCTCTAGTGCATCTTTGCAATCAACTTCTGAAATCTACCGAAAAAGGACACAAAAATTGCCATAAAATGGTTTTATACTAGGACATATGGTAATAAATACTTTAAGCTTTTCATTAGCTACATACAAATTATTTTCATCAGTAAAATCTCATGAAGTGATACTACTCTACAGTTTAAAGAAATACTCTTTCCTATAGTCAAAGAACCAACTGTTTTGAAGGCCTTTACAAGCATTCATTTATGGGTAATGAACTCATGCTAATTATAAGCAGCCTATAGACATTAAATCAGATTTATGACATGAAAAAAAAGCTGCAGGACTTTTATTTTCCTCCTTTTATCTAATAATTTAAAAAGCATTAGGATCAGCAACAAGACACAGGGGTCTCCTGGATATAGATTAAGAAAATATATATTCATCTGAGAGGGAAAATGTGTAAAAAGAAACATTCTATGTAGCTATGCCACTTTTAAGTTAAGCTCACCTCAGTTTGCTATACATTTATTTTTCTTTTCATATAAATTGGTTGCTTCTAAAAATCTGTCAACAGTCATGCACACATATATAACCTAAATAAGGCAACTTGCTTTACTTAATCATGCACTTGCATCATTGTTTTTTTAATTAAAATTTACTAGCTCATCACAATGATTTACTACATAAACATAATTTACATATGATTTTTATAAGCATTTCCTTTAAGAATGTGACAACAGCATACATTCACAAATCACTGTCCCACAGAATAGAAAATTAATTCCGACATGGTGCAACTGACAAACAGCAAAAAGAATTTAAGATCAACACAAACCATTAGTAGCCATATACCACAGAAATAACTGTGCCTTTCCTTGTTGACTTCTATTTCTCCTCACCAGTTTTTGAATATAGGATAAATGTATGTAAGTGTGTGTGTATATATGTGTAAATTACAGTATGAAGGACAGAACAAGTACCTAAATGGTGGATGAGGATAATCCTGAGGTCAGTTTTTGATGATGGGAATAAAGGTTACTGGGGTTAGATTCAGAGGTTCAATTTTATGTATTAAATTGGGCTAGAAAACACAAAGAAAGGTAAGACCAAACCCTGTCTGAGTCTGTGTGTTTAATAGCAATGATGTAAAAGAAGCTTGACGTTAATGACAGTGTTAAGACTGAAAATTAAGTCTTAGAATTCCCCAGTGAGGTGCCTCTTTCACTACTCCTATCTGCCTCTAACAAATCTTAACTTAAAAGGGACATCTTTTAAACAGAAAGAACCATAAAGCTGAATAACATGTATTTATAGAATAAACATTTTCAAACATTTATATTAAATGCACTGTCAGACATTAAAGTATAACTTTTTTACTTGGTAGGTGTTATCACTAACATTTCACATATAATGATGTGGTATTCAAAGAAGTTATGTGATGCCCAAGTTAAACAATTAGTTCTAGATGGCTAGAACCCCAAATCAAATTATAGTTGGTTAACATGAAAGATTTACATTCTTTCCATTTCATAGGTTATCTTTTATTAAAAGCTGTATTAACTTTAAACAGTTATCCTGACATACCAATGCAGACAAATGTTAGAATTCAACCCTTGAGTTTTGTTTTATTCACTCTTCCCTAAGATATTAATAACAGAAATAATAATAACTACTATTTATCACTGTTACCATCTCCCAAATAGCATCATTAATTAGCATAATGATTAACCTGGTAGATACTGCTACTTCTTTTCAGAGATAAATAGAGAACTTAAATTATTTGTTCCAAGTCACACAATCAGTGGCAGGCAAGACTTCAAACTACATCTAGTTTTAAAGTTTGTGCTTTCCCCAGAATTCACATTGTGCATGTGAATTCCATGCACAAACACTAGTGCTTTATGGCTAAATAATGACTTTTCACATGCTCAGGTTTTTAAAAAATTCTTATTTAAGTCTGATTTGAATCTGATCATTTTTCTTCTTCTAAAACTTAAGCTAACATTATTGTTGAATACTCAAATGTTGCAAAATGTGAAATTATGTTAGGAAATTCATAATCCCAATGATATTACCTATATTTAGCTAATGTCTAAATATAGTTCCCTAAGCTAGAGCCATTGATTCAACTCTATCCAGCCTAGTAACTGCCTAATAATAGTTTACAATTAATTTTAAAAACATAAATTTGTACATATATAATAGTCTTCATGTGTGTACATATATACATACACTATATAACAATGAAAACTATAATTAATAAAGACTACCTCACTTTTTATAGGTTTATTTTTTTTTAAAGATTTATTTATTTATGCGTACAAGAGCTGGGGTACAGGCCAGACGTGCGGGAGGTAAGAGGATTCACCAAACAAGAGTGGGGAGCAGAACAGGCAGATCAACAGAAGTACACTGCTGAGGGGAGCAGCGGGCACAGCAGGAGAGGTCTGCTGCGCCATGTGGGCCCCTCCCTGGCCGGCAGCAGGGATCGAACACATGCTGCAGTGGCTGCGGTCCGCCCCACAGAGCGTTGCCTAACCCACTGCGCCACCAGGGAGGCCCCTTTATAGGTTTATTAATGAAACAATTTTTACTGGGCTTTAATAGTTTTATTATTTCTGATTTACCACTAGATGGCTCTCTTGAAAAACTGTAACACGAAAAAGGGAAAATGAAACCATATTTAAACTAATGAATCAAAACTGTAAAAAATGAAATACAGGTCAAATAAAGCTATCAATAAACGTGAAGTAGTTCTAAAGTCCCAGGCAGCCTAAGGTAAGGGACTATCTACACATAGACTACTTACAGACATCTATTGATATTGACCACTGCTTTAAAAAAGAGCAAAAATTTAGAACACTCAATACATTATTAAAAACCAATTAAGATTACATGGTTGTTTAAGATGTACTATGCTAAATTCCTTTGTAAAGCAGGTAAAAAAATTTAAATATGAATAACTTTGTTTTAATACGGTCTTTTATGCCAGGTATTAAAAATAAAAATTTAAATGAGAGTTCTTTGAAAATGTATTGTTTGTCAATGGATCTTAAGAATAGTGGTCTGGTCATCAAAATTGCTTTCCAAATAGAAAAGAATTTAAATGGTAAACCTGTCTGTTACATAAAGAAAAGCTGAAGCCAAATGAGCTACTACTCTTCAGCTAGGAAAGATTTAAAAAAGTCTATCCAGACATTAGGAAAGAAGAAATTTCACAAACTGTGGAAGTATTATATATTAGCATAATCTTTTCTGGACAGTATTATACCTACTATTTATTAATTTGAAATGTATAGATTCTTTGATACAGCAGAAATTTCTCCTGCCTCACAAAGTTTCAAGTGATATATGTACAAGACAATAACTTTAAATATCCCCTAGTCTGCCTAAAGATATTAAAAAATTCATATTACTGAATTATACAGCCATGAGAAAAAAAATGAGGTTGCTCTATGAATGACATGGGAAAATGTCCACAATATAAAAGGGAAAAGTGACTAACAGCCTGTGTGTGTGTGAATTCTTTAAGTAAACTAAACAATATACTAGAGCATAGAAAATGCAAAATGGTTATATATCACATTTTAAACTTAATGATTACTTAGGGATATTAAATGGGAAAATGGTTGGGAGATAAAATAGAGGATTTTACTTTTAAAGTTTTTATTTAAAATAGCAAGAGAGAAATAACAGATATAAAAAAAACACAACTTCATTTTTAACAACTATACTAAAAATTTAGGTCAAAGTTCATTCTTTCCAGAGAAGCCAGAAAAACAATCAACTGGCTCAGCTCCATTTCCCTGCTTACAATAACCAGACTGGTAAAGCAAATGCAGTAATGTGGAGAGTGAAAAAGAGAGAGAGGGAGAAAGTAAATGAGGGAGGAAGGAAGGGAGGGAGGGAGGGAGGGAAGGAGGGAAGGAGGGAAGGAGGGAGGGAGGGAGGGAGGGAGGGAGGGAGGGAGGGAGGGAGGGAAGAGTAGCAGNGGGGGGGGGGGGGGGGGGGAGGGAGGGAAGAGTAGCAGTTTTTATGGGGGCAACTTCGAGCAAATAGTCCCAAATGACTACCTTTCCTGAGCAGAAAAAACAATAGATTTAATGACAATTAATCTTAATTCATTTATTTCATAAGAAACAATGAAACAGGTTTCCACATGTACATAACAATTACAAAAGAGTAATCAATCTCTAAGTGAAAAGGTACTTTAAACAAGGAATGTGCAGACTTACACATACCCAGTTTTACGCTACACTATGCAATTGATCTAGTTTTGTTTATGGGGTAAGGTATGAAGAAACCTTGTGAGGTCTGCTTAAAAATAAGAAACATCTCATTTCTACCTGCTTTAATGTGAGAAGGGAAAAAATCATTTCACATGATATTAAAATATCCAGGGTTTTCAGAGAATTTTCTTGAGGATACTCAGAGAAGGCTACTATCTTTTGATTAGCCAAGAAAGTTAGAAATACAGATTTCTCCAGGATTTTCACTTGAGACTTCAAATTCAGAGTCTTCAATTTCAAAGAGAACTTGGGGCAGGCCTATACTTTACTTGTCTTTCATCCACCAGTGCTTGTTTACACAGCACACATTCACTTTAAAAACCTGCTCAAGGAAGGAAAGATGGATGGACAGACTAACTTAAAGGCAGGCACTGAATGAACTGACAATGATGGTGGAAATTCCATGGGGACTACAATTGATGTCAAATAAATAGAAATAAAGAAAAATTAATTAAAAAAAATAAACTGACAATGAAAGTTTAATGAAACCAAAACATCTAAGATGTGTCAGTACAGTAGCATATTTATTGAAGGATTTAAAAAAATAGACACATTCTGTTAAAGGCTATCTCAGTAAACTTTTATACCTCAGTGAATTACTTATCTATGTAATTATTCTGCATTAATAAGAAAACTTACTGTATTCTTATATATACCTATTTTAAAAGTAAATTACCTGCAATAAAATAGTAAAGAAAAAAAATCTATGGATTAGCTAATGTCTGAATGAATTTTAATTTCCTAGTTTAGAGCACTTGACTCTACTCCATTCAGCCTAAAAATTGCCTAATATCACTCGCCCCCGTATCCTTACTCTCCTGATCAGACCTAGCAGGCTTATTTCAAATCTTGATTCAAGTGTACTATTTTCCTCCTCACTTTCTAGTCTCAAGAAAAATCACAGTCACAACAGACTTACAACAGTTAATCTCATGTAGGCATTTAGGCTTTCTATCCAGGGCTAGCCCTCTTCTGGATTCTGATGACAATCCTTCTCTGACTACTCAAGGGATTATGTATATTGGTTATCTGTCCTCTCTGTATTTTATGTCAACATTTCCCATTAGTCTTTAGCATAATCCCCTTGTTCTCTCTCTCTATTGTTCTAAAGTCAAAGGACACTTATTAGGTATACAGGATACTTGTACACATTAAAAGTTCACACAACACCATTAAATGTATTACAGTTTTCATTAAAAAAAATATATATAGTCCCCATTTCTTCATCAACAATTTTTAATTCTCCTATTCTCTCTCCAACTTCATTTCAGAGTTATGAGTCTTCCAAAATGTATATTTCCCACTGGCCTATAAGAATTTTGTAGACTAAAATACACAAATACGTGAACACTAACCTTTATGCCAACCTGGGAAGAAAAAAAAACCAGAATCACATGTCTCTCAAAAAAAAGATTTAAATCAAGTTTTACATTAAATATACAAATAAAAAAACTTATTTAGCTATTCACCCATCTATTTTGCACCCTATTTTTTTATAGATACATATATAGAGACAGATTTGGTTTATATGTATAAATGATAAACAGAAAAAGCATTCCGGGGGGAGGGGATGTCATATAAATTCTATGAAGTTGAATTAGCCAATTAAAAACATGTGCAAGTATATTACAGAAAGGTAAAGCTTAAGTTTCTAATGCTGAAAATGTAAACATCTTACTAAATTGTTAAGCCACAACCATATTTCCCAGAGTTTTGTCAAGGCAATTAAAAAATGCAAAATATTTAAAATAGAAACTAGGTAATGCCAATTTACAAATAATTCTGAAAGCTGCTTAGAATTGTTGCCATTTTGAAGAGTATGCCAAAATTTAAAAGCATCAATGGTTCCTCAAGAGAAAGGGAAGTCAAGGACATTAATGAAATTAAAAATGAATTTCATCATGTAATTAAAAATAATTACTAATGAAAGAAAATATACTCACCTCTTCAATTAACTTTTCATTTGGTGATGATGTACAAAGACAGACAAGGTAAGTTTGCTTAAAACTACCTTTTGTACCAATCTCTGGATGGTCAGAACACAGCTTTGCTAGAGCAGTTGCTTGACTTAACTGATTTGTTTTGATTAGATGTTTAATTCTCATATCCAACAAGATGGGACCCTCAAAAGCTAAAAATTCATTCACTTTAAAAAACAAGACATAATATATTATTAACATTTGGTAATAGTTCATTTTCAATACAAATACAAGGATTTTTTTTTAGAGCATGGGATTAAAACTTTTTTTTTTTATTTTCTATTATTGTTAGGCTATCACAAAATACTTGACCTTATAAGCAAACAGAGATTATGTTGCTAACTTTATAATGTTATATAAAATATTTTTGTCCCTTAGGAGTACCATTTAGAATGAAATAACTCCTTGATAATAAAAACAAACTTGCATTAAATTCTAATAGTATTAAAATTATACGAAATTACTTTTCCCCCACAGCATTTATCTTTCATACCAGGGGTTAAACTCCTATAAATTTGCAATGCTAGGGCACTGCACATTTACTGGACTACCACAAATGTTTAGAAATTTTAGAAGATGAAATTAACTAATACTGTGTTCAGTCCCGATGATACATTTATTATTTTACAAAGGCGAACTCTATGTTTCTTCATAGGGGTTTCAGATTGAATTAAAATATCCACAGAAAAATAAAAAGAATTGGATGGGAGTCTGACAAAGGATCTCATAAAAAGGATCTTGTGTGAGCATGTGGTATGATTTTTAAAACATGAGAACTGCTAAACTTCAACATTTTCTGATGACCCACTCACATGGAATTTTTATTCTGTTCAAATCTTTTCAATTTCTTAGTCCTTAAGGATAATTTAAATTTATACAAATTAAATTTTCCCTAAGTTTTTTTTACCAGGATGAAAGCTATACTTAAACATTTAGTTGGTGATTACTAGCCCAAAATCTTTGGAAATTTTTTAGTAATAGAGTTTTAAATGCCATATAAATAGAACATACAATTTTTCTACTTGTGAGTAGACTAGAAGATATGTCTAGTAAATTGGTGGGTTAGAAAAAGAAGAATGAGAGCTATCATTTCCTTCTTTAAATATCCTTAGCTGTTTCTCTGTAGTACCTTTATTTTTTTAGATCTTTCATTATAAAAAATTTTTTTCTACAGGTTGTATGGTAATGGCTCCTCAGTATTAAAACAATGATCATGTTAGTATTTTAAATATGTGATCCTAATTTTCACTCCTCTTATCTAGAACTCTTCACCTTCTATTCTCTATTACTTAAACTAAACCAAAAAATATAAAACCTGACACAGGCAAAACTAAATGCATAACTTTCTGGTGCCTCTGAATATGTATCTCTTTTGGTAGCATATATGACTCTATAAGGAAAATTGGATCTCAAATATCTTTTCACAGTTCAATTCACTGCCAAAGCAAAATCTGTAAAAATTTTAATGAAAGCTTTAAGAAAAAGTTGAAGTTATTCTGGTTATAAATAAGTCATATATTTCATTCACAAAACCTAGAGAATTGATCCAATTCTCTCCAAAGAAACTCTCTGGAGTTAAAGTTTAGGAATTATTTCCCACCACAATTCATAATAAAACTTTTTAAAACACCATGGCAAAGAAATATGTTAAATGTGAAAGTATTTAACAAAACTGATGACAATCTTAAAAGGGTAATCCCAAATAGTCCTTAAAATCGCAAATAGCAACATGGCAAATGGTGCAAAATAATTTCTGTACTAACTCAATGTATAGAAAAATGAGATACTATAAATTTCAAAAACAGTTGTGTGTGTGTTTTATAAGATGGGAAATCATAGCCAAACTAAGGTAAAACTGATTTCAAAGAAATACATATTAGATCAGGAGAGACTTTAAAGATCATTTTGTCCAGCTCCTGTCATTTGACAGATGAGTAAACTGAGGCTCACAAAAGAAAAGTGACTTTCAAGGGTCATAAAGTCAGATAATGAGAGAATCAAGACCAGAATAAAGGGATGTCTAATTTCTATATAGCTTTATATATTGGTGGGATGAGGGAAGAAAAAGATCTTCTTTGGTTACTATGTCTACTACTCATTAGAATGGGAACTGATAAAAGCAAACAGCTGTGAAGTAGCACTAGTTTTTAAAGAAAAATATGTATTATAAAGTTCATGATTCAAATTAATCAAAAGCAGATTACATTCTAATAATTCAGAATTTACTAAAAGTTGACTTATCTCCTTTCCTTTCCTTCCTCTTTCTCCATTTCTCTTTTACTGCTTTCCCTTTTCCCATTCCTTTGCATCTGTCTCTATTTCCTTTTAATCTAACAAGTCTTTTTCTTTGTAGTTATATCAAAGACAACCTGGTTTTAGTGCTTGCCAGACTTAAGAAAAAAAAAAAAAAGTTTATGATCCGAACCATGGGTAGCCAGTCACATCAAATTTCACTCTCCACCCTGCTTCTCCCACTCCCATCCCAGAAATGTAAAATTATTTTGAATTTCACTTGTGTGCAGTCATTGAACTACTTTTCTCTGTATTTATGGACTTCAACAGAAAAGAAAGTTTTACTACATTTGAGCATATCAAAAGAGCTGGATGACATAAAAAAGCAATGTAAATGAATGATACTCATCCAGTGGAATTAAAAAAGTATTTCCCTACTTTTATAAAAATCAACAAGTACTAGTGCCTCTGTTAAAGATGATTAACTGTAAATATATTACAATATGTTGAATTTTTGTGAAGAATACTGAGTACGAACTATGCACCAAATCTTAAATTAGGTCCAAAATCCCATCAAAATGAACTTAATTTCTTTACTGGGTGCATATTTCCATACCTAGATTCATACATCATTTCCTTTGTAGCATCTCCCAGTAGGCATTTTACAAGCAACTCAAACGGCATAAAAATTTCTATACCACAATATGTGCTCTCTACATCCATTAAGTTGTACTTCAGTCAGTAACTTGAGGTTGGTCTTAAAAATCTTTTCTTGCCTCTTTCACAACCATGCATTCAAGATATCATCTAATTCTATCACTTCTAATTTCCAAATAATCCCATTTACTTTTTCCATCTCTATTCTAACCATTTTCCACTCCTCCCTGTCCAAATCTTTAATATACTGGACCACTCTGTAGCAGTTTGCTGCACCTTCTGTTACTCCTCATTACATCTCCACTGGACACTTTGGTTTTTTTGTTTTTTTTTTAAACACACACTTGGTAGTCTTTCCTCAATTTAAAATATTCGTATTGCCCTTGGAGGGTAAATTTCCAAATTCTCATTATGGCCTATATGAATCTGCATCATTTTTAAAATAAAAATATGAAAAAGTAAACATGCTTAAACATGCTACTCTAATTGCTATTGGGGATTAATTTGCTGGGGAAAAAGAAGATAACAAATACATGGAGAGATTTCCATGTTCATGCATTGGATGATTTAATATTGTTAAGATATCTAAATACTAAAGCAATCTAAAATTCAATGCAATCCCTATCAAAATTACAATGGCATCTGTATATTTTTTTATATACGCCAAGATAGAAAATTACTTCTATAATTCATATGGAATCTCAAGGGACCCCAAACAGAAAAACAATTTTTAAAAAGACCAAAGTTGGATGTTTTACACTTCCTTACTTCAAATATATTACAAAGCTACAGCAATCAAAATGGTGTGATACTGGCACAAAAAACAGACATATAGGCCAAAGCAACAGAATAGAGAAACCAGAAATAAACTCTCACATAGATGATAAAATGACCTTCCAGAACAGTGCCAAAACCTTTGAGGAAAAAGGACAGTGTTTCAACAAATGGTGCTGGGAAAGCTGACTACCCACATGCAAAAGAATGAAAACACAAATGGGACTACATGAAACTCAACTTTTGTGCATCAAAAGAGAGAAATCAACAAAGGAAAACAGCAACCTACAGAATGGGAGAAAATGCAAATTACTAAGTTGTCAGAAAAGTCATGATACATTTTGGCTTAAATAACAGAAAAAAAATATCATGATTTTTCCAACAAATGAACAAAATATGATATATACATACAATGGAATATTACTGTTAAAAAGGAAGGAAATTCTAACACATGCTACAACATGGGTAAATCTTTAGGATATTATGCTAAGTAAAACAAGCTAGATAAAAAAAATAAATGTGATATAATTTCAAAAATATGGTGTATCTAAAGTAGATCATAGAAACAAAAAATAGAATAGTAGTTAAACTGGCCTGGGAGTGGAGAAAGGGAGGGTTGCTTATTTCAGTTAAGTTCTATCAGCTTAATTCTATTCAGAGTCACTGAGTCTGATGGATGAAAGGGCTATATACAAGTGACAGCAATCTAATTTAGCAGTAATTTTTTTTTAAATTTATGCATACAAGAGTTGGGGTACAGGCCAGAGTTGTGGGAGGTGAGAGGATTCACCAGAGACAGAGTGGGGAGCAGAACAGGCAGATCAACCGAAATACACTGCTGAGGGGAGCAGCAGACCAGGCAGGAGAGGTCTGCCTTGCCATGTGGGTCTCCCCTCCCTGGCTGGGGATCGAACACATGCTGCTTGTGCTGCGGATGCTTCAGTGTGGCACTCAACCCACTGCGCCACCAGAGAGGCCCTAATTTAGCAGTAATTTTTAAAATCAAAATCTAAAATGTTCCATTTACTCTTTTTATACCAAGAAAAGGTCAATTAAGGGTCAAGGAGTGACTAGCAAAAATAAATAAGAGAAACAAGGAAAATTATTTCTCAATATGTAGTCCATATAGTGTTTTTCCTTTTTTAGTCACTTGCTATAAGAAATGTCCTAATGCAAAAAAAGTGCCAATAAATTTAAGCCTAGGTTGCAAATTCACCCTATTTTGGATTCTTTATATAGACAAGTAAAGATAAGAACTGGAGATTTTACTAACCAAAAACAAATGCAGCAGACCTATATTACTATCATATACTGCAGGATAATATAGAATAGGAGGTATTAGTTATTTACTTGCTCTTTCCTATTTCTTCTCCCTTTGTGGTGTTATATCTTATATATGCTATTAACTGTTAAACCTGATATCAATTTTCCCACGTTCAAATTAATGCAAAAATTTATAACTGAAAGACTTTCTCACAAAATTCTGAAGGATTTATAATTACTGTAGAAAGATTTAAGCTTTAGAAATTTCCTTTGAAAACCAAGGGGTTCTGGAAAAAACAAACAAACAAACAAAAAAAAAAAAACAACAACAAACCAGAACTGCAGGGCTTAAGATTCAAGAAACGACTAGCAAACTGATAAAAATGCAACTGAAACAATTGCAAATTATCCCATTGTAGAAGTAGACGAGAAAACACCAAAATAATTCAGTACAACTGTAGTAGAAGCTCTCTGAGAGTTCAGATTTTAAAATGACAGCACACACAAAAGAGAAAGTAGAGCTAAAGATATACCAGGAGTGTCAGAGATAAGAGGAAGCCCTTAATTCTTATGGTGGTTCTGATAAGCTTTAGCTATGAAAGAGTAGAACATGCAATGGAGCAAAATGGACAGATGGGTAAAAGTAATCCTCAAAATAGAATGGAAAGAACAGTCCCCAAAGTTATAGACTAGAGGAATATATATAAATCTTAGTAAGAGTATTAAAATTAATTATATTAAGAGTATAGCTTAATTATATTAAGAACATAGTTCAGAAGTATGTCAATGAGGAGTCAAGACAGACTCACTAAACATAAATTACACTTTTCACAAAACTTATGTCAGAATGGATCACAAACCCAAATGTAAAACCATAAAACCTCTAGAACAGTAGAAAAAAATCTACATAATTGGTAATGAGCTTTTAGATAAAACACAAGAAGTACAATCCACAAAAGAACTTATTAAGTTGGACTTCATTAAAATTTAAAATTTGCCGTGAGGGCCTCCCTGGTGGTGCAGTGGGTTAAGCAACACACTATGAAGCAAACCGCAGCCACTGCAGCATGAGTTCGATCCCTGCCGCCGGCCAGGAGGGGGACCCACATGGTGCAGCA
>JAGFMF010011387.1:2986053-3004965 GCA_019455555.1 Galemys pyrenaicus
CCCCGCTCTCTGTGGTGAATCCTCTCACCCCCCACACTTCTGACCTGTACCCCTGTGCTTGTATGCATAAATAAATAAATCTTTAAAAAAAAAAATAAATAAAATTTGCCGTGAAAGACACAGTTAAAAGGACAAACCAGAGTGAAGAACATTATTTGCAAAACAAATCTAATGAAACAATTTTATTCAAAATATACAAAGAACTATTAAAACTCAACAATAAAACACCCCAATTTAAAAATAGGCAAAACAAAATCTAAACAGATGCTTCACCAAAGACAACACACAGATGGCCAGTATATATATTTATATGAAAAGATGTCCAATACAGAAATGCAAATTGAAAGTGTGTTATCACTACATACCTACCATAATTCTAAAATTCCAAAACCAGGGAAAAAAGAGTATCAATTGCTGGTGAAGATATAAAGCAATAGGAATTCTCATTCATTGCTGATAAGAATCAGGAATGGTAGAGACACTTAAGACAGTTCGGCAGTTTCTTACAAAGCAAAACATGATCTAATAATCATAGTCCTAGGTATTTACTCAACTGACGTGAAAAGTTAGCTCCACACAAAAACTTGCACACAAATATTTACAGCAGTTTTATTCACAAACACCAAAAGCTGGTAGCAAATAAGATGTCCCTTAATAGGTGAATGGTTAAACAAATTGGTACATTCATATGCTAGAACACTATTCAATGATAAAAAGGAATGAGTCACACAAAGACATAAGATAAGTGCCTACTGTGTACTGCTAAATGAAACTAGACTAAAAAGGCTGTATTTATGAGACAATCTCAAAAAGACAAAAGTAGAGAGATGTCTTAAAGAGATCAGTAGTAGTCAGGTATTTAGGAAACAGCTGAACAGGTAAGCAATTGATGTTTTTAAGTGTAGCAAAACTACTGTGAGTGATACTATAATGGATATAGGACACTATGCACCTGTCAATACCTACAAAACTACAGCACAAAGAGGGAATCTTAAGGAATACAGATTAAAAAAAAATTAGGAGGTGTGTCCAGAATGGAATGCAGAATATGGCAAAAGAAGCTAACTGAATTAGAAATAGATGAAAGATCATCACCGAAAAAGCGGGGAGAATAGGTGATGAACTAACTTTGGAGGATCAGACTCTATGAACGTTGTCAAAAGGAACTACACACAAGTCTTGTTCTCTAACTGGTAGTTATTTTCCTTAAGGGTAACAGATTATCAACTTTGAAACCACTATACTCTATACTAGGACTGATTAAGTATACAGATGGCCTATTGTGGGAGAAGTAGGTCTGAAAGTATACATACTGAATTATTCCAACTATATGACATTCTGTTGAAATGAAAGGTTATAGATAAGCATGTGGAAACAGGTTCGAGTTAGAGACATCCAGTTTAATAATGTTATAGCTGATTACAAACAAAAAAATTTATATGCTTGTGTACATACAGTTAAGTATACCTACAAATTTTTTTCTGTTTTGTCCACCCTCGAAGCAATGACACCCAGTAGCATTAGGCACTCTTAGTTACAAAGTTTTATTTTGAATACTATTCTTTAATAAAAGGTGTCAGGGCTCACTGGATAAAACAACTGATTCTCAGACTGGCACAGAATATATACAAGGAAGCCTGGAGCTTCTTACAGTGCCAGAAAGTAAGGAAGTGACCAAACAAAAAACCAAACCCACACTGATGGGGGTATGTCAAAAGAATACAGAAGTTGATTCAAAGACATCCCTTGAATTTGAAAATGTGGGCAACAAAATATACCAGTATTAAATTATTAGATTACCAAAGTATAAAATAAAAATCACATCATATGATGTGAGAGAGGGAGGGACAAATCTCCTAGACAGAATTCAAAATAATTTATGCAGACATTTCCCTCTAAAGGAGTTGGGGGTTAATGCTCCACCTCATATATGGGCTGCATAAAATAACTTCCATCCACAGAGTACAGCATGGAAGTGGGGAGGGGTGGGGTGGCCAGGAGGAGAGAGGAACTTTACATTGCAGAACCTGACCAACACACTACCTCAGCCAGGTGATTATGGTTAACAAAAACAGTAAGAGGGCATGTTCATATTATGTATCCTTGATATGAGACATTATGATATGGCACTTTACCTCTGTGATCTTCCTCCCCAAAACTTTAATCTAATCACAAGAACATCAGACAAATCCCAATCGAGGGGCATTCTACAAAATACCTGACCAGTACTCCTCAAAATTGTCAAGGCCATCAAAGACAAGGAAACTCTGAAAAACTGGCACAGCCAAGAGGAGCCTAAGGAGACATGACGACTAAATGTAATGTGGTTTCCTGGATGGGATCCTGGAACAGAAAAAGGACATTAGGTAAAAAGTAGGGAAACCTGAAAAAAATGTGGACTTTTCTTATAACAAAGTACCAAATATTGGACTATGAACTGTGAAAAATGTATCATACTAATGTTAAGATATTAGTTGGAGGGAAAAATGGTGTGGGGTATGTGGGTACAATTTTTCTAATGATTCTGAAAAGTTTATTCAGGAAAAAAAAAGGCACAATAAGCCAGACTAACCTAATACTAAATAATCTTACTTAATAGAGTTCTAGTTAAATACTTGTGAAGGTCTTCCATTAACTCCTAGAACAACAAGGAGAACCATGGAACAGACATAAGAAAAAATATGTGTTTGTTGAAACAAACATAATCAGGTTACTGATTAAAGGTTTGAAAGCAAGCAAGAAGATTTCTGTAAGCATCCCAGGGGTTAGGTTTTTGAACATACTTTTTTAGGGTTTTATTTATTTTCAAGGCCCTGGACACCACAGTATATGCCAATGAGGTCTGCCAATGAGAGGAAACAGGGAAGAACAAAAACTCTGAATAACAAAACAAGAATTGAAAGGATACTGACAAGTTGCAGAGACAGAATGGATCTAATTCAATGAAATTAAACAGGGAAAAAAAACCCACAAAAAACTTGTGTGCCAAAAGACAAAGTATAAAAATGCAAATATAATTTCAGAGTAGCATTTAAAAAAATTTATGTGGGTTTTAGTTAAACTCACTGAGTTGTGAGGCTACCCAAAAAAGTAGTCTCTTAATTCACATTAAATTAAATGTAATTATTAGGACGAAGTGAGTGAGAGTATCAATGATCTCAAAGCTGACCGGGTCATATTTAGGGTAAATATTAAGCTCTGGAAATTACACATTAAAAAGAACAATAATAAAATGCACTCAAAAATCAAGAATCAAGATCGCTGATCTGAAATTATGCCACACCTGGAAGGCTTTCTAGTCTATAGAAGAAAGCATGAATGTAACAACAATCTTTAAATCTCTTGAATACTATGGTGTGAAAGAATTCTTCATACTTTGGTATGGTCTTAGCACTAAATCCAACACATGGAAACTCCAATAATGTATTTTTTTAAAGTAAAGATTTTCTGAAAGAGAACTACAGTTACCATTCTCTAAAAGCAAAGGTGCACTTATGTATCAGTGACATTTTTAGGAGAATTAAAAATTGGATAAAAAATGAGTATTCAGCATCTTTCTAATCCTGAGATTATCACTAAAAAAAGCACAAGTAACATATAATCCTAAAGTTCCTGTGACATTCAAAGGCTATCTATTTATACTAGTTTAGTTATTAGAGGTACTTTATTTTAGGATGCTGGAAAATTTAGGAAGCTAAAAAGTGAAACCAGCATTTAAAATCTTAACTCCTCTCTACCCTCAATTCCTCAAACCAAAGAGCATTTCTTGGTTTAGCTGGGATTTAGTATATTTAAATTAGTTAATTTTTTAAAAATAGAAAATTCAGGATTAAGTGTATTCTCTAGTGTTCAAAGACTATATCAAACTGTCAATAGCTATATAAAAAACTATTGAGTACAGCCCATAGAGGCACTCATTTTTTGAGTGTTGTCTTCAAGCCTGGTACATACTAAACTAAATTAAACTAAGGGGCTGAATACATAAAAACTAAAAGTTCTCAATCCTTTAAACCATCAAACTTGAAAATGTAGACAAATTAGCATATAGGAGAAAATGTCAATTTCTTTAACTTTTCTCAAAGGAAAAAAATGAACATACACTTCTAGTTTACATAATCACTCATAAAATAAATCCCAAGGAAACATTCTTAATAACACAGGACCTATATAATTTCTCAATCATATAACATTTCTGTTTCATGAGCTATATATAGTAAGAGCCTGTCTACCTATAATCCATCTGCTATTATAGAAACTCCTTTTTGCTGAAATTATTACTGTGGCTATATCAGCTAAAGACTGAGGAAAAAGCAGCACATAGATGGGCAGAGACATTTGTTAGCAGAAACAATGTTAAGCACATTCAAACAGTAAGGAAATTGAACACAATTTCTTTTAAAATAAGTTTTCAATTGCTAAGGTAAAGGTTTTATTTTCCTGCTTTTACATAATGTGAGTTTGGCAAAAACACATTTCAGAAATTGACAATGGAAAAAGAAGAAAAGCTAATTCTTTAAATTAGGTGTGTGATTTTATTTTATGAAGCTAGGTACAACAGAATCCAATATAAAAAGGAGGTAGGATGAAGGTCTGACTTCAATTCTTGGTTCTGCTTGAATCATTAGCAATGCCATTTACAAAAGACAATCTTTCTTAATCTCCATTTTCTCATCTTCAAAATAGGGACAAAAAAGGCCCCCACCCTATTCACAAGCTCACTGTGAAGTTAAATGAAATAAGCATAAAAAGAGCACTTTTCAAACTATTAAGAACTATAACAATGTGATTTGATGATGATTATTATTATATTACATCTAACATTTCCAAAAGGTGTTATCAGAGTATAATTTGATGCTGGGAACAAAACAGTGATATTGATATATTGGGAATAAAACTAAAATGCTACAGGAGAAAAAAATCTAAGACTCTCACTCCTAAACGTCACTAAATAACGAGGGCCTACTCTTTATCTCCCCAAGGTCTTAGTACTATCCATAATCTGTAGATATCCATGAAGGAAGAAAGTTGTAACAATAAACTTCTTGTGGAAACTAAGAAGTACGTGACATTACTAGAACAATCAGGAAAACATGGAGATATGGTGGGGGGGGGTAGTCAGGTAAGAACAATCAGTTTAAAGAGAAGTATAGAGATTGGCTGGGAAAACGCTTATGAAAGTATCAGAAGAATTTAAAAGCAATGGGCTTAATATTCCCTCCCCAGGGTCTTCAGAACTTGCCATGGCATAGTAAAATACCTAAAATGTTGTAATTAATCTACCAAAAAAGCACCAATAAACTGGAGAAATATATTCCATCTCTAGTTAAATACCTTCAGAAAAGCTAGGGTGAAGTAGAAGCACTTTCCTAAATAATCTCAAGAAAAGAGTAACTGTGCCGTCCTTCATGGTATAAATATTTTTGAACTCTGTACATAAGGTTATTCGTATCTGTGATTCAACTACTTTCAATAGAAAACCTGACAGTTTATCCAGAATTGTTATTGTCCAGCTCTCATACAAATAAAGCAGGATAAAATAAGACTAAGAAATAAGATGTTTGAGAAATGGTATTAATTTTAGAGATAGAAAAATGAGAAATTTGGCACTGATTTTTTTTACTCCACTTTAAGGAAAATCATTTAACGATCCCTCTCTTTGCTTCTCAACCTGCCAAATAAGCTAACAAATAAAAATTGCCACCTGTCAGGATGTTGCAGAGGGAATCCTATTGAAAAGTTGGGAAAAAACTTAGTTTCTCTGTTACTTAAATATTACATAATCTTACAACTACATCTTCCCCTAAATAAAAGTGAAGGACTTTAAGCACCTCAGATAAAATTTAATTGAGTGGTCCCTCTTTGGTATATCTTAAGATAAATTATATCAAAACAATTTTAAGTACTTATTTTTTTCTAGTCTAATGATTTTTTTTTTTTCTCTCTCTAGAAAATTTACCTTTATCCTTATCCAATGGTTCCTGGGAAAGAATAGTGCACAGTACCGGGTTTTTCCACACCCCAGTCTCTTGAGCTAGAGTAGCTAAAAAATGCAATTCACAGCTGCCATTCTCCATCAGCTTTTCATGAGCTACCTATAAATATTAAATAAACATCCAAAGAATTACAACAGATTTTTAAAAGCAAGCTTATCAGGTTTTAAATATAATACCAAACTTTTGAAAAATAAACTTTTATAAATTTCATGTCACATTACAAGTGCTAAATTCTGTTACCTCTGATTTTGAAAAGGTAAATCTCGAGGATAAGAATGAAAAGAATCACTAATTTTAAATAGTAGTTTTAGAAAAATAATTTCCTCCCAAAAGTCTAAACCAAGAGCAAAGTTATTTCACAAGGAAGTCTCCAGAATATCCATTGCGAAAAAGACTACACATTTTACACCCTGTTGTTAGTAAACAAAAATTTCCCCCAAAACTTCTACCATTAATAAGTGACAAATGTGCATTAGGGTATAAGAGACAACATACACATATTCCAATAAAAGGACTGAAGAATTAACCAAATGCACGCTTTTTAAATTTATCATATAGCTTTGGCAATCTTATTTAAACTGCAATCAAACTTGCTTACTAGTTGTTTCCAAGTGGTCAAGTAATCGACATATTCTTCAGTCAACAAAGACCAATCATTTTTAATCAATTAAGAAAATGTTCATTGAGAATTTCTATGGACAAATTACTAGGGAAGAGAGTTATCAGTGCCAGGGTTTATAGGAATTATCCTCTAGTGGAATTAAGAATTAGTTAACAGTTAAAACAAAGGCAATATGAAACAAATACTGAACCAGGCATAAACTAACCCAGAGGAAGCTCCACGGTGCAAGCAAAATGTCATGGAACTCAGAGCCACATGCTCTGTTGATATAAGAAGTCAACTCCTCAAAGACATAAAAATCTTTCCACTGCAACAAGATCAAATGCTTAAAGAACTTTCTTTTAGTAACTGCTGAAAGCTACCATAGAGGGATTTAAGACTTCCTTCTCATTAATTCATGAGTATCAACCAGTGTTACCATTTTTAAAAGGAAGTTTGAAAGTTTATTTTGTGTTGACAAACAAAATCAACAGCATGAGGAATTGGTTATTATATAAGTAACTTTTAAAATTAATTATGTGGTAGAGTATATGTGAATGCCAAACAATGAAGTAATTATTTACCTTTGAAAATAAACACTTGCTGGCTGGGGTTAAAAAACAAAACAAAACAAAACCAAAAAGAACTAAGACACAAATCACTGATATGTTGAAGCAGAAATCGCACGAGCATAAAGTTAGTGGCAATGTGACAAACAGGACAAGACAGTTTCATGTCAACAAGCAGTTATTAAGAACTTAAACAAAGTTTAAGATCTTATAGGGAACCCTATGGTATTAAGGTATGAATTCTACCTTCAAGAATTTTGACCTTGATGTATATTTTAATTTTTGATATTAAAATGGGAAAATTGATCTCTATATCTTATGTCTCATGCTTCTAAAATTTGAGACTAACCCTCTTTATCTTCCACAGAAAAACATAAGGCCAAAAGATGTTTTAAGATACTATCTAGGGAAATAGACAAGTATAGCATTTAAAATTAGTTAGGCAGGAACATTCTTTTTAACCAGTTAATCAAATTTATAGGAAGCAGTAATATATTCAGCATAATGTAGTACTTAAAATAATATTTAACATTTCTGAAAATACTCTAAGTGCTAGCTGTGCAGTACACTTATCAGTAGAATTACAGCACTAAATAAAAGACAAAGCACACATGTCAGATGTGAGAAACAGTACAGATCTTTGAATTAAAAACCTTGATTTAAACGACTGCTCTGTAACATCAGCTATAGAAACTTGGGCAGATAATTATTTTAGAGCATGAGCCTCAGTTTCCTCACCTTTAAAATGGGAAGTGTACTGTACACCAGTAGAGCTTTCAAAAGGATTAAATGGGATATGTTAATTCTTATAAAGCATATTGCAGGTTTTAGCAATTAGCGAAGCTGTTTCTAAATACAAATGAGGATATTTTCTTTTGTGTTCTCTTACTGTTTTGGCAAAATCCTAATTACCTTATATAAAGAACATTGTAATATTCAACCCATCTACATATATATATATATTTCATTTTAGCAAACACTGAGTATCTACTATATGCAGGACATTAGTATAAGAGCAGCAATTAATATTTGTCATTACTTGGATGTTTTAAAGTTTCACCAATTAATTTATTAAGAATAAAAGAAAAGTAATATATAAGCTATATTCACGTAAAATCTAGTAGGTAAATATTCTCACCTGCACCAGTGTCTGAAATTGTTCCCACTGTGTATCTGATAACTCAACAGGCAGACACAATAAAAGTTCAACACAGCTTCTAAAAAACAAAAAGTTGGTAAGAATACAAATAATTATTAGAATTCAAAGTAAAATAAACGAACAATTCTAATGTTATCAGTAGACTCTCCATATAAAATATTTAAAACTGAACAATCATAAGACCAATGATATAAAGTTTTTAAAAAGCTAAATCTAATTTTATTTACTCAAAGGTCTACTCACAATGCCAAGCGTTCCAGAACCAACGCTACATTTTCACATTCAGAAGTAAGATAAGGTCGGGCTTTAACATAACTTTGGATAGCCACTGTGTATACCTCCAATAAAGGTAAGGGATCTTCTGATGTTTTCCATTTCTCTGCATATTCAAGGAGTGTCTGTTTTGGAAGGAATAACAAAAAATATTCAGTGTGAATCAAAATACACCATTTTTCTTTACTCCCAGAGAAATATTGAAAGATAACATTTCTATTTATAAAACAAGTATTAGTTTGTGTTGATTCAAATATTAAAAATAATAAAGTCACAGTCATATTTCTAGCAACTACCAAAACGGTTAATGTTAATTTTTCCAACAATAGCATCACTTTATGATGGCTGGTTTTAAATTGTGCAAGCAATAGTTCTTCTCTTTCCTAGTCAAAATGCTACCTTTCCATGGAAATTCCTAAGATTTAAAAGTTGTTTGAAAAAGTAGATACTTGGGCAAGTAAAACTTGACCAGGCATGCAGTGAACAATTTCAAAGAATATTTAGATTTTCTATTTTTCGAATAAGGAACAGAAAATTCAACACCTAACAAAAAATAAATGACATTTGTCAGAAATGACATGCAACTTTTCATTCAACAACAAAAATTTTAATGTATTACTCTTTTTATGACAAGCATTATTGCTAAAAATATCTAATAACCTTTAACATAAATCATATTAAAAAATCACTGTATGATCAAGTAATTTTTGTAATAAAGCGTTCATTTTTTTAAATTAAAAAACATTCTGAGTGTCCCTGGTGGTGCAGGAATTAAAGTTAACACTACCAAGCTATTGGCAACCACTGCAGCATGAGTTCGATCCCTAGCTAAGGAGTTAACTCACATGGTGCAGCAGACCTCTCCTGTCTTACCTACTGTTCCCCTCAGCAGTGTATTTCAGTAGATCTGCCTGTTCTGCTCCCCACTATGTCTCTGGTGAATTCTCTCACCACCCTCCAACACCTCTAGTCTACATCCCAGTTCTTGTATGCATAAATAAAATCTTTGGAAAAAAATAAAATTCTTCAATCCTTAATGAAATATTTCATATCCATCCTATAAAAATTGCTAAAAGGAAAAAAATGCTGCTTATCCTGCTAAAAAGTAAAATTTAACAGTTAATTTTAAAGATATATTGACTTTATTCAATGACCATGAATCAGCAACACCCCATCTAGCAGATAGACAGGAACTCCAAAAAGCTGTATGAAATGAAAAAGTTTTTATAGGTAGAAGGGGGAGAGATAAGGAAATCATTATCAGAGAGTGAATTGTCTCAAGCATAGTTAACTTCTTTTGGGAGATGGAATGGGTCTAGACAGATTACCTGACAGATTACCTGATCAGGAAATTGCAGCTGACTGGGTAAAAATTACATTCTTGGGAAAGGCTGAAATTATAATTAGATTAGGTAGTAAGTGTTGTTTTTTTGACATGTGTGATGCTTAAGTACATTTGGGGTTTGCAGTCTTTTTAAACAATCCTATAGAAAGAAGAGATGGATAAGAAACTGACAGTAACAGTTAAACAGACAACCACATGTTAAGACTATATAACTATTAAAATCAAGAGTTAGAAAACTATATAAAAGGTACTAAAATTACACTAAATAGGACTTCAATTAAATGGTTTTATGATATAGAAGTCTGCCACAATTGGTCTTCTGTATACTTCAAGGTTTAAGACTAATTTTATCACTTAAGGAAATTCAGGTGGCCTTTCCTAGAGAAGATGTTCCATGAGGGCTTGTATCCTGTGGCATACAGAAGCAGTAAGGTAAAAATGCATGGGAGGGAAGGAAGGGGGACAATATGAAGGAGGAAGGAGGCTGGAAGGAAATTATACTTCAATTCTCAAACACACAAAACATAAACTGTCTTGTCCTCTCTGTTATCTAAAGAAGCAGTCGGTGATCAAACAAAATAGGCAGAAAAAGTAATATGATAAATTAAATAACAACTTAACTTTCTTGGAAATCATGTATTCACAGACCCTAACCTTCAAGTTGGACAGGGTACAGGTAACCTGGAGACCTGGTACTTGCAAATAACATCTAAAATAAGGCCAGTTTTGTGTAATTGAGTCCTTTAACCTTTGAAGTCAGATGCCAACTCTAGATAGTGTGATTAACTGAACTGTAGAACAACTATCAATACCTGTATTGTCTAATAGAGGTGGTACTGGAAAAGACACCATGTATTTGCAATCAACAGTTAAAAAAAAAAAACTCTTGAAAGGACTTAATAGAAATCTAAACAAAACCTACCAATCAAAAGGAAAAATGTACATTCTGGGATCCCTTCCATTTCTAGGAACAAAACCAAGTATGATATTATATATCTTAAAAATGATACAGGTACAAAAAGTTGACATGACTGGCTTTAATGTTTTCCTTGGGAATTTTATGGCAATGTAACAGATGACTTCACTCACATTTTCAAAGAATAATTTCAGAATAAACACCAACTATGCATACAATTCTTACTTTAGTTAGCACTTGTCTTTTTATACAAAGTTATTCTTTTTTTGCTGGAGAAACAAGTTTACATGTCTGGGGAAGTTCACACCTGGCAAATGCTCCCAATTAAACATAGATTAAATCAAACATTTAGGTTTCCCCATTAGTATTCTTGTAGGAATGAATCAAATTTCATAATAGTTTAACGTTTTAATAGAAAATATGCCCTATACTGATTTCCCAACAGTTTTAAAATTATAATTTCTAAAACAAAAACAAAAAACCCTTATATCTACCTTTCTTCTCTCTCTCTCTTCCCTCTCTCCCCCTTTCAAACTCTAACTTGGTATGTCTAAATTCTGCATATATTATACTTTTCCTTTATGTAATTGAGTTCTACTGTTCTCAGATGAAACAAGCTTTTAAACTTAACTCATTAATATGAAACCTCTTCACAGCCTCATTTCCTACTTTGCTGCACTCAAATTCCTCAATCCATTATTATACTCTCTTGCAAATATCTTCAACTTGCCCTTTGCCTCCTCTTCTATTGAGTAACAGAGTCTGAATTGGTAAGAAAATTACACAATTCACAGAATATTAGAACCTGAAGGCACCTAAAAAATTATCTCCTTTCACTTTATTTTACAGGTAAGGAAAGAGGGAGAGGAAAGCAGATTCTGGTGAAAAAGAATCCATTCAGGTGGCTAATTAAAAGTCTCAGAGTAATTTTAACTAGGGAGAAGAAAAGAATGATGGCAGATTATGAGATGGTATGAAAAACAAAACTGATGACATGTTCATATAATTAGTTATTAGAGAAAAAGTTTTAGAAGTTAAAACACAAGTATCTATCTGTATAAAGCTAAAAATTGATATAGTGAACAAGTTTATCAATAAAATATTCCTTGTTTCTCAAGATACTTAAAAGGATCAAAAGAATCACTGGAAAGTGAAAGTATCCTCAACATCACTGGTTACTAAATTGTTTCCTTCAATTGAAAAGTTGCTCATTTGTATTTACTGCCTTAGTTTATAAAAGGAATTCCAGGCAGGAATCCCAGAATTATCAGATTCATATTCTTTTCACAGAATCAGAAGAGACTTTTAAAGATCATTTAATTTTGTTTAACAGAGTAGTCATTAAGCGGTCCAATGATTTCTTGATATTAACACAATTGATAATTAGCAAAGTCAGCAAGCCTCATTCTTTGTATAACATTCTGTCCACTACAATAAATACTATGTGTGGTAATGGAACATAATTACAAATCTGTGGCATTTATAATTATAAAGTGTCCTTTGCCTATGTTATGTCAATTATAACTCATTTCTATAAGAAAAATGCTATTTATCCAATTTGCCAACCATAGTAGGATCAAATAATTTTACCAGTTAAATGCATTTTAACGGAAGAAGTAACTATTAAAACTGCCATATTGCCCAAAGCAATTTACAGATTTAATGCAGTATCTACTCAAAATACCAATGACTTTTTTAAGAAACAGAACAAACAATTATCTAATATATATGGAACCACAAAAGGCCCTGAGCAGCTAAAACAATCTTGAGAGAAAAGGAAAAAAATGGAAGAATCACACTTTCTAACTTTAATGTTACACAGCAACAGTAATCAAAAACAATATGGTATTAAAACAAAAATAGAAACTCAGACCAATAGTACTGAATTGAAAGCCCATAGAAAAGTCCATATAAAAACAGACCACTAAATTTTTGACAAAGTAATAGTGACCATACATTGGAGAAAAGACAGCCCTTTTAAATAAATGGTGCTGGGAAACATGGATAGTCATGTGCAAAAAAATAATCAAGATCCATATTAATACCATACACAAAAATTAACTCAAAATGTACTAAAGATTTGGACGTAAGAATTAAAATCCAACTCAAAGGAACATAAGTAATAAAGAAAGGTTTCTCACATAACAGGAAATTAAGAGGTAGGGCACATTCTAGCATCTATTAGATCAACAAAATCCTTAAGAACCCACCTATGTTTTCACCCTGCTAAGCTCAGGTCATAGCCCCACCACCTAAATCTCAGCTCTCCAGAGTGTGACAGGTTTCTTATCCAGAATTAGCAATAACCAGGAGAAATGGTTATTGCTTTATGCAGTATCTTTTAAGTTGTGTGGAAACCTTACTAAAAAAGCTCAATTCCATTAGCAGATTTCTTTTTAGGTCTCAATGGCCAGAACTGCATCACACATCTGTAAATAAAAACCATGCAGTCAGAATGGAATCCCAATGTTTCTGAGAACAAAGCCTTGTGAAGGAAGTAAAGTACGTACATAAAATCAGGGTTCTAGTGCGATGGTGAGGTAGCAGCAAAAGTCTGCCTCTTTAGTCGTCTCATCAATGTTTTTTCTTTCCTACATACCCTCAAGAATGAATAAATGTGTGATATGTATAGCAAAGGGGTGTGAGTGAATCACATAGAAGCTAAGAGGGAGGAAGGATCTAAAAATCTTCCTACAAGGGACCAAATTGCTTTCCTTAGCGTGTAAACTATATAACCTAGATATGGAAAAAAATTTAAAATTGAGTTATATGAAGAATGAATGATGGAACTAAGAATGCTTAATTTGGATTAATAACATTTAATGCATATTTACTACACACTAGGCCCTAGCCTTCGAGTTTTACATGTATTATCTATTAGACAAATTGCAGTAATATATTAAAAATAGACAAAGGGATAAGGTAAGACAGATGCTCCAAGTTCATAGAACAAGTTAGGAGGCAGAGAGGAGATTCAAATTCTAGCAGTCTGACTTCAGAGTTTGCATACTTAACTACTATGCTCTGTATTTCTGGAGAAATAAAAATGTAATGTATAGCCAAATTGACAAGTGTGAAGATTTTTCATGTAAAAGTGTTTGTCTGATCTGCGTAGTCTAACAGAACAAACTAGGACTGCTGAGTTACAATTTGATAGAGAGTTAATTTCTACTTCCTATGAGGTAGAAGATCAACTAGTTAACCAAAAATGTAACAGGTTGGCCTCCTAGAGCAGAGGGACCTATCATTGAAGTTATTCAAATACAAGCTAAATTATCCTGAGTTTAGGATGCTGGAGAAGTCATATTTTGGAGACATAGTCCATTCAGTAAAGAGAATACATTGTGTTTGTGTAAGCAAATGTGCACACATGCATGTGTGTATATGTATGTGTGTGGGGGTGGTTGTGGTAGTCTTAAACTGGTGTGGCTCATAAAGTTTTTGTTGGTGTGCATATTTTTTAGATGTTTTGTTTATGATATTTAAAAATCATATCTGATCTAAAACTTGAATTTCTGGCTTTTCTTTCTACAAAAAAGTTAGAAAACCTGTAACTTTAGGCCCATGTTCCAAGATGGTAACAAGTCGCTGGAGCAGGGTGATGTGTCGGGTTTCCAGACTGAGACCAGTACAAGCCTTACCTAGCTGCTTCCCTCTTTAATGGAACTGCTGGACCCCGTTAAGGCATTTGTGGTCATTCTTTTCTACAGAGCATGTTAGTAGTAAACATGTGATGGAAAAAGTAAATATTTACAAGGGAAAGAATTACGTTAAAGAATCATGCTCTAAAAGGATCCATACATAGTAGTTCTCAACCTCTTCTTCACTATCATCTCTTCCTAAGGAGTGTTTGACATTTTGTCCTAACCATCTCCAACCCCAATGAAATTTTAATACCACAGATGTACTATATATCTTTTTATAAGCTACAAGCTATTGTACTAAGTTTGTTGTTGTTTCGCTCTCTAAAAGCCAATTTCTGCCTCTGAGGACTAACAATGCACACTTTAACAATTTGGCTCTAAAGTTGATTTCTCATTATCTAAATCAGCAGAGACTAGAACATATATACTCTGGAGATAAAAACAATATGACTAATTTCCAGCAGCTTCTTCTATTTCCTCAAAGAATTGTTAAGAAAGAAAACAAAAAAGGTAAAACCAGAGAGATTAAATATAATGAACTGAAGGTTAAATTATAGTATTGTCCTAAATAAAGACAAGACAGGGGAGTATTGGCTATGTTCATCCTGTTGTGCTCATATTCCAATTCCAATTTATATCTAGTATTCTCCAGCATAGAAGTTTTCAAACATTTTGATCTCATGACCCTCATTACTTTCATTAAAAATTACTCAAGATCCCAAAAGGTTTTGTTTATGTGGGTTGTAAGTATAGCATATGGGTTATAAGTAGTGATAGTCACCATATTAGAAATTTCTTTTTTAAAATATTTAAAACTATGTATTTTTAGATATATTTGAAATAAAACAATTTAAAACAAAAATATTTTATGTATGAATTCAAAATTTACTATAAACAAGGAATATTAAAAACCTCTTTTCAAAAATAATTAGAAAAGTAGCAGTGTTTTACATTTTTTTCCGCATCTCTCTGATGTTTTACTTAATAGAAAGGAGCAAGAGTCTCACAATTTTTGCATTTAATCTGCTGCTATATCACATGATACAATCTCTGTAAAACTCTACTGTACACAGAGAAAGAAGACAAATAACACCTTGTGGTTTTGACCTTTTGGACACCGTGTCTTTAGATTTCCCCCAAATCATTACCAAAACCTTCAATTTCTGTCAATGTCCTTTCATTCTTAGCCCCACCCTCATTCCCATTTCCAGAGGTGTCTACTGCTTCCAGTTCTTGAGCCCTTTGGTGATTCTCCATAATTACGTAAAGACTACTTATTGTTCACTTTTCTTGGAGTCCTAATCTTCCTTATGATTCCCATAGTCCCCTGGGAACTCAAGAGAAAAGATCCAAGGCTCTAAAACCAGGTCTTCCCCAGAAAAAAAAGTTAACTAGCCCCCACCACATCCCCACCATGATCAAGACCAAAGCACATCTCATTCATGAGCCTGAGCCTTCAGTTTTCAGTAGTAAACCTTTAAATATGGCCAGCCAAATGAGAGGGGGAAATCATATATTATACAAAAGGGAAGAATGATGTAAAATAGATATAAAAAATTTTTTTAAAGAGGAAAATGAAAGGAATAAATATGGCTAGTCATGACTACTAGACGTCTGAGGAATGCATCTAAAGAGGTTAGGGAGGGAAGGGCAGGGAAAAAAGTGAGCAGAGAAATGCAAGGAGAAGAAAAAAATTCCAAGGAATTATTGTTAATATCTTCAGAAAGAATGCATTAGACCTATTAACATCATACAAAAGGCACTTATAAAAAAAATCTAAATTAAAAATACCCTAGAAATGAAACCTTCAAAGAGCTAGAAGATATACAAAGGAAAAGTGAAGTAAAAGGAAAAGGAGAGAAAAGATAATATGGAGAATAGTGATATAGTTTCCATAATGAAAAACAGTTGTTCCAGGAAGTCAGAGCAGAGAACTGGAGGAAAAAATAAAAGAATTACTTCAAGTAATTTCCTAGAAAATCCTGTTCAATAAGATAATTTAAGACTACAGAAACCTGTACTGACCACGTCAAGAATATAATATACATTCTTTACAAACACAAGTAAAAACATTTACAAAATGGGACCAAAAACTAAGTCAAAGAGACAGCTACAAGAAATAACGAAACTCCAAAGAACTGGGCAGAAGCAATGCTAAGTCAGCTCTCCAGTTCAATGATCTTGCTCCCTCTCATGCTTCTGTACATCAAAAAGAGTGTATGTGCTTAGAGAAGCCTACTGCTTCTAGAAGGATGAGGACGGTAGATGCCAATGGGAACAACTTTCTAGATGAGGTCAACATTCAGCCAACTTGAACCCTGTGCACACCTCTACACAAGAGCAGCAGATGCCTAGCCTACAGACCTAGTGAGTGAGCAATACTTGCTTACTGTTACATGTCACAAAGATTCTTGTGATTATGAGGCAGAATTTTATGTAAACAACTGAGTTAAGAACTCAAGTTAGACAAAGGACAAGGTAAATTCAAAGTAAAACTAAAAACTAGTTATTTGCAAAGACTTAAAAAAAATGATCCCAATAAAAAAAAGTTATTAGAAGGTTGTTACAGGAAAATCTAGCAAACAATTCTTTAGGAAATGGGTCTTTTTATTGTAGGAACTTCTAGAAGAAAAGAAAGGGGAAAGGAGGGAGGGAAAATGTCCCTATATCATTGAGGTTACCATAAACTTGAAAACATGGTATGCAATTCAAGAAAGGAAAATCATAGGCCAATCTCACTTATCAACAGATTTAAGAATACTAAGTATTATTCAAACCAAATACTGCAATCATTTTAAGTGATTTAAAAAAATTTGTTAAATAATCACAAGGTTACAAAAAGTTGGAAATACAGCACAGAGGGATTTTTTTTTTTTGAGACATTTGAGAGATAGTTGCAAATCTGATGCCTCATTGTCTCCAATATTTTGGTGAGCCTCTCCTATAAACAAAAACATTCTCTTACATAAACATAGCAGGACCACAAGAATCAGGAATACTGATAATCACTACCAGTTAATCCTCAGACACCATTCAAGCGCGCCAATTATCCCAATGGTATCTTTTATAGAAATGGACACTGTTTAGAACCAAGCATTGCATTTAGTTGTCATGTCTCTTCACTCTCTTTAAGTCCAAAATGGAACTTAAAACGTCTCACACTATCAAAGATTACAGGCCCATTTCTTTTCAAAATGTCTCTCAAATTTAGTTTGATATTTTCTCATGACATATTCATGCTATACATTTTTGGCAGGAATAGCACAAAAGTGATGGTATTTCTTCTCATGTACCCTTATCAAGAAGAGCATGGTTTAAATTTGTTCCCTTGTGGCTGATCTTTTTTTTTTTTAATTACTTGATTAAAATAGTTGTATGAGCGCCTAACCTCACTTGGGCTCTGACTCAATCTGCCTTAAATGGCTCTTTCTCTTGGTAGTTTATTATTCCTTCTCCTTTGCTTAGACTCTGACATTCTATGCCAAGTTGTCCCTCTGAAGAAATATCCTCCTCTGGCTCTGAAGGTCTATGGAAGGATGCTCCCTCTCTCCTTCATGGATGCCCTACTCATCTCGGTTGGATTCTGAATCACCTCAGCTCCTTCACTATGGAGCCTTTCTTATACTAATTTGGCTCTGATTCCTGACCCACATAGCTGCTACTCTGCCAACCTTTCTTCACCTCCTCTGGGCTTCCCACATTCACTCTGAGCTAATGGAACAAACCTGCACCCACACACATACCTATTTTGCTCCACCCCAACTAAATACATCGGAACTGAATTATTCAGGAAGGGAAAAGGAAGGGCTACAACATATTTTTAAAGTATATCTTGAATCTAGTAGGATTTATTCTAGCAATATATAGTTTAAAATTAGAAAAATCTACTTGCTAATTTACCACAGTAACAAATTTAAAGGGGAAACTAGTTATCTCAATAATTAGCCTAAATAGGATACAATAAAAATGCAACCCACTCAAGGTAAAGAAAAAAACCCAACCTTTTTGCAACAATGTATAGCAGAAATTCCTTAACTTGACAGAGGATAGTGCATGAAATCTAAAGCAAACCTCACACATTAGGGTAAATGTTAAAAGTCTTTCCCTTAAAACTCAGAAACATAAAAAAGTCTGTGTCTACTCAACACTATATGGCTAGGTAGTGCAATTAAAAGAGAAATTAAAGAAAAGCAAAAGTTAAAATGTCACTATTGCAGACAATGCATACATAGAAGTCCAAGAAAACCAGTATAGGGCCTCCCTGGTGGCGCAGTGGGTTAAGCAACACACTATGAACCGGACCGCAGCCACTGCAGCACGAGTTCAATCCCTGCTGCCGGCCAGGGGGGGGACCCACATGGTGCGGCAGACCTCTCCTGCTGTGCCCGCTGCTCCCCTCAGCAGTGTACTTC
>JAGFMF010011387.1:3012435-3030987 GCA_019455555.1 Galemys pyrenaicus
AATCCTCTCACCCCCCACACCTCTGGCCTGTACCCCAGTGCTTGTATGCATAAATAAATAAATCTTTAAAAAAAAAAAAAAACGTGATATGCTTGGGCCTCCCTGGTGGAACAAGGGGTTAAGTCGCAGCACTATGAGGCAATCCACAATCACTGCAGCAGCACCAGTTTGATCCTGGCCAGGGAGGTGACTGACATGGCGCAGCAGACCTCTCCTGTCTTGCCTACTGCTCCCCTAGGCAGTGTATTTTTCTATCCAACTGCTCCCTGCTCTGTCTTTGGTGAATCCTCTCACCCCCATACCTCTGGCCTGTATCCCTGTTCTTGTATGCATAAACAAATAAATCTTTTTAAAAAATCAACATGAGGGGGCCTCCCTGGTGGCGCAGTGGGTTAAGCAATGCTCTATGAAGCAAAAAGCAGCCACTGCAGCACGAGTTCGATCCCTGCCGCCAGCCAGGGAGGGGACCCACATGGCACAGCAGACCTCTCCTGCCTCGCCTGCTGCTGCCCTTGGCAGTGTATTTCAGTCCATCTGCCTGTTCTGCTTCCACTCTGTCTGGTGAATGCTCTCACCTCCTGCGACTCTGGCCTGTACCCCAGCTCTTGTGTGCATAAATAAATAAATCTTTAAAAAAAAAATACTCCATAGATGTGGAGGATATACTATTAAAAAAAACACAAAAAACCAACATGATATGCTTGCTTTATAAAGATAATTGATGATCTTAATAACAATATAAACGAAGATAGACTGAAAAAGAAGAAACTGGAGGTACAAAAAAAACTGTTGAATTTCCTGTTGAAACTCAGTGGGCACAATGATATATCAGACCTAACCAGAGGATATAAATACAGGAATAAAATTGACAGAAATTGATGATTAGGCTGTAAAGGTAAAAGCAGGAGGTCCATAAAAAGACTTATGACTTCAAAAACTAAGTTTGGGGTGGGGAGAAATGTCATGTACACCAACAAGTTTGGGGGAAGGTGATAAGGAGAAAGGGTGAGTACAATATGGAATGTTTATTAGAAGTAGCTGCTGAATATCTATGAGGAAGAGTTCCACAGACAGATGGAAATAGGAGCCAAGAGCTGAGAGTGGTAAGCTCTCAAAGAATTGACAACTGTAAGTGCTATCCAGAATCAGTAGCAGGAGATGCTGTCAGAGTGGATGACTGTTGAAGATTTACAGTATCTAAAGCATGATTTATCTGAGCATCATGAGTCACTTTCTGATGAGGTGATGAAAATGGGTGAGGGTCACTAAATGAAGAGCATAAGGAAGACAAGAACAATGAGGAAATGGCACCCCGCCCAACTGAGAAATAGACGTAGTCCTTTTAAAATTTATTAATTCAAGCTAATAATTTCTGTGTACTTTTAGCAGGTAGGAGTCAGTGAAGAGAATTAAGGTGCAGTAGTCACATAAGTAGGAGAATCAGGAGAGTAGTGCAAATAAATGAACTTCAGATGGGGTCCCGAACATTTCAAAATGCCAATGGGAGCAGGCAACCACTTTCACTTGTAACTATGAATGAGTTCAATACTGCCAGATCTTCTGATGTTCCAAGAAAAGCCAAACATCTTCGGTTCAACATGAAAGTTTACAACTTCTATAATACTAAAATTTAAACTTACTTTAAAAAGAAGTACAGACACATTGTAAGTAGTCTGATGAGCGGCTGGATTGCTACTGGGGCTTGCAGTTAATAAAGAAGACAGATATGCTAGAAGTGATGTTTAAAAGAACATTTTCTTTAGGGTGGTGAGGGACAGAATCCAAGTTGTAATTGTAGGCAAAGAAATGAAGACACAAAATATGGTATCTTCCCAAGAAGTCTGGCAATAAATATTAAAAACAATAGTTAAGAAAATCTTTTTTAAGGATATGTTTCATATGTGGAAAGAGTTAAGAGAAAGGGGAGAAACGTGAACACAGATGACCAACAGAGCAAAAAGATAAGAAAAATACACATACCTATAGGCTAAAGAACAAATGTGGAGAGAAAAATTATGAAGACACAGTAAACAGTCACTCAAAGAGTTCCCTGAGGCAGTGGGGCTCATGTACACATAAAAAATGTGGAAAGTGTCCAGTCATTTCTTTGGAAGACTTCGGAAGAAAATGCAAGATCAAGAGAAAACAGAATACAAAGGTAGTTTTGAGGAATATATAGCAGGACTTAGGTCTTCTGAATAAATTTTCAGGAAGAATTAAATATTAGCACTGAGCATTATCAGTGAAACCGTGTATATTTATTTTCACTATTATTTAACATTTGTTCTTCTGATGATATACAATTTCTCCATTCATAAAATATACACATCAGTGCCATGCATCGAGAAGTACATTTATCTTGAGTGCCAAAGGTTAAAATCCAAGATTTAAAATCTTGGGTATCAAAAAGTGAGTTTATTTAATGTGCCTTATTATATAAGACAAATATAAGCAACATGATTAAAATTCTTTAAGAATTAAATAAGAAATATAAATGTATTTAGTGATGCCTTTATTATGTCTGTAAGACAAGGAGTATTTTCTTTGGAAGAGTACAGGAAGAAAGAAGAATGAGGGGAAAAAAATGCCTGTTTAGGCAGAAAATGTCAGAAGAGAACTATGCTTGAATTTCCTTTACAAACTCTAGCAGAGATGCTGTTATATTCTAGATTAGTACTTGTCAAACTGTTCAGCAGAGGTTTTATGCACCAAGACATCAGTAATACTTAGTGAGCAAAGTCTCAAACTATTTTCTTAAGTTAGGAAAAAAATCACTATCTAGATGGCATGGAACTAAAGAGTATTTTATTAATACCAAACACTTCTTTACATTTCTTATCTAATTTTTAAAAATGTACTAATAACAAACACTGTGTACTCCACCATCATAATATGCAAAGTATTCAGCAAACATGCCTTACACTAGCAGATAGTATTACCTTGTCTACAGATTCAAAGCACAGTTTAAAATCTATAGTTACTATAAATATGAGTTTTCTCTAATCCCCATCCTCTCAAATCCCAAAGCTTAAATTTTTGGACAAAGGAAAGGTTTCAGTTGCAAAGCCAAAAATCTCCTGGCACATGCACATACATCAAGTAATCTCTGTCCCTCCACTAACCAACCCCATGCCCTGCAGACAAGAGCTTTTATGAATTACTGTAAAATATAATCCTGTTTTTTCTAAAATGCAGGCCTCAAACAAATTGGCAAATCAATAATCTAATATTATTTTTCAAAGTGATGAGAACAGAGAACTTGAAAATGGTAAAATTATTGATGTTTTTAAATTAGGCTAAACCATTATCATACATAAAATATCAAAGGTATTTTCAAAGTAGTCTCCAAGTGTAAATGAAAATGTTTCTTTACAAACCAACAATCATTTTATATAAGTATTCCTTCAATTCTTGTTATAACAACAGAGATACGTAGCACCTCCATTTCAAGGGTAATGAACTGAAAAAATTTAAGTAGCAAGCCAAGGGTCACAATAAACAATTTTGTGAAAATTAAAACCAGTTTCCTTAGAATCCCAAGACTATTCACAGAATCTAATGGGTTGTCAAGCAAAACAAGATCTATAAAAGATGATTCTAAAGGGGGAAATTAAAAAGAAAACCAAACAGCACAGTGCTTTCATTCAAGTTAAGTAAATCCTCAGAGGTCTTTGAATGTTAAAAACAGTTTTGCTTTAGGCAGCACTTGCAACTTCAGATTGTCTTTTCAGAGATACTTTATAAATAGGCAACAATACTAAAACTCAATTTGGCTCATTTCTTGCCAACATATTCAGTTTTACATATTAATTACTAAAGATGCAATATACAGGACACCAACATTTAGAAAGATTTTCTGTAAAATATCTTTGTTGATGAACTTCATGATTAATTTGAGGATATAAGTTTTATTCACAATATAATGTGTGATATCTCATTTTAAGCAAGCAAAATTTTTTTCAATTTTCTCTAATTGAGGTTTAAAATAATTATACAAATATGGATTGGATAAGTCACATTATGTGGCCAGATTCAAACTACTTATCAATTTAAATATTTTATCAAACTTTCTTTTATTCTCTTGAAATTTAATTGTGAATACTTTGTTCAGAAAATTAAAAATAAAAATTTGTATTTTCCAGAAAACAGATTGACAAGATGCCTAGTTTGATGACAATGCTCATCTAAAAGAAGTAGCCAAATTATCCCTATGTACTGGAAATAATTTTCTCTTGAAATCACAAATATCTGACTCAATTAACTGGTAAAAACACTGCAAGACTTAATTTAAATATTTTCTAAGACAGCTATATCTGTTTCTATAAAACTTATTGAAATGGGGAGCAAGTCAATTATTAGCATTACTTTTAAATTTAGATTATTGCTTTCTAAAAATAAAACTGCTATTTAGGACTTACAAATTTAACATGTATCATCTATATCAGGCATCAATCAGTAAGGACATTCCACATTAATACATTATCCAGATATTTTTATTTTTTAAAAGAACTACTTTATTTAGGCCATTTAATCATGTATCTCAGTCTTCCTAAACAAGTACCTGATAAAATTTTGACATTTTCTGATGATTCAGTGTCAAACCGAATGAGTATTAGATAGTAATGATGAGGTCCTAAGAGGCAATTTGGATAAACTAAGGTATTCAAACCGACTAAGCAATATTGATGTTTCATTCTATAATTTCAGAAGTTTAACAACTCATTGTTAGTAAAACATCTTACAATGCTTGCTTTGAACATTAATTTTCTCCCTCTTCAACCCGTTTGGTCTATCTAATGCCACACTCCATCCTCAGTCCAGCCCTATTTTTTTCAGACAAGAAAGCATGAGCAAAATACCTTGTACTTCGGAGGGAAGCTCATATTTGAGCTCAAAGCCATTTGGTTTCCAATATATATAACAATGCTCTCCAAAGCAAAGTAACAAAGGTAGAAAAATATGAATGGGTACAACCTGTGACAAGCAAACAGAACAATTTAGATGAACCAGAAAAGTTCCTGTTGAACAGTGAAAGGACACTAAGGGTAATAAAGGAGCAAGAGCGCTAGTGAACTTAAATATGGATTTTATCTTATTCACCAGTATTTCTCAAATTGGGTTCTGTGTACATAACCCTGGGTTTCCAGCATTCACTGTAAGAAATTTACAACTGTACTTTAATTTTGATGCTCCTAAATAGAATGTAAAAATGTTCTGAATCAACTGGAATAGGCACCTTTATAACGTAAACCTGCCTGCCCTTTGTGCTTACTACTAAGCTGAGCCCAATGCTCCCCCACTAAAAGTCATGTTTTTTAAACTGTTAGTTATAATCTCTTTATGCACAATAAAATCAAGAGCAGTTTTTTCCTAATAATCAAACATGATGTATCATACATACATTTATGTATGATAATATTTAGTTTTCTGATAATATTGTTTTACTACAACTCAGTGGCAAAGCAAAAAAGCTCTTGGGTTTTCACAAACTATCAAGTTTGATAAACACTACAACCATTAAACCACCACTGAGACAGAAGGACAAAAATGGGAATTTGAGCAATTTCACCAATTGAAAGAAAGGTAGAATGCAAGTTTATCAGTTCAGACTACAACAAAGAACTAGGATGCTATTATTAAGCCGCACACAGTTTAGACTACAAAACATTAAGTTCAGACTACATTTAATGTAAAGAACCATAGTAAATAAAAAGATGACTCAAAAAAATTTCCCCGAAGTTATTGATGGAGTGGGATACTTTTCTATTTAGAGAATGAGGTGAGAATGCAGGAATGAAGGTAACTTTTCTCAATCCAAGAAAAAAGGAAGCATTCAGATGTTTGTATTATAGAATATGGGTGACAAGAAAGCAAGCAGTAGCAAAAAGTGCCTGGAATCATAGTGGTTTAGGAATAAAGTGGAAAGGGTGGCCGTGCCATGTAGGTCCCCTCCCTGGCCGGCAGCAGGGATCGAACTCGTGCCACAGTGGCTGTGGTTTGCTTCATAGTGTGTTGCTTAACCCACTGTGCCACCAGGGAGGCCCTTAACTTAATTTTTTCAAGGCCTCAAACTTGGCACTGTAAGCTATATTTATCTACGCATGAGATATAAGAAATAAAGAAAAAGAAAAAAAAACCTCTCTATTTGAATCTTAAATTAATTTCAGAATTCTCTATTACTCTTAATTCATGCTCCACTTTTATTTATCACAACTTTACTAATATTGTTGCTTCACTATTAATATATACAGGAGATTTTATAAGCTCTTTAAAGGCAGAGATCCACTCAGTAATTCGACATAGTGCCCCTATTGCTCCCACATAAGAGGGATTTAAACAGCAGGTTAAAATAAAGATACTGACTGAATTTAAATTTTTCTAGGCTAAATAAAAGTAGCTAAAAACCATTCATCTTTTGTAATATAAAGTTAAGGGGGGGGAGGGGGCAGGGAAGGTAACATTTTCTTCTCTGTTACTCTCAATACCTAAAAAGTAACAAAGAATCAGGAGGCTCTCTTAGAAAATAATACATAGTTGAAAGTTACATGGGTATGCCAAACATTACTGAAAAGCAAACTTTCCATTTTATAAATGAGACTATCCATTCATGGGAGTTGGAGGAAAGTAAGATAATTTCTCAATTTTGACAATCTCAAGGAAAAACACAGAAACAGTAATAGTTAAGAACACATATTTTCAAGATTCCTGGTTTTGCAGGTTAGTCATATTAAAAATTATGAAAGGCAATTAATTACAATTTCTCTTCCCCGTTTTAATTTAGGACTAAAACATGTCAAAAAAGATACAAGCAAGTTTGAAAAACCCTTCCTTTGCTAAAACTGGTATAAGCATTTTCTAGAAAGTGAGATTTAATATCTCCAGCATGTAATCATCCTAATTATGAACATGTAAAAGTTATTTCCCCTGAGCATTATTTAAATTTTTAAAGTTTAAATGACTTATTACTCCCTCAATACCTAAAGTAATTATCACTAATTAAGAAGCAAGTCTTCTTTCCTTCTGATTTGAAGTGTCCTACAAATTAAGATACCCTCTAATAACAAAAAGGGGAAAAAGTCTAGCTTTTAAAAGAAAATGTTTAAACATTTTCAAAATTCTTGTCATAATTAATGCTAGCAAAAATACAGATAAACAAAAGAAGCAACTTGCATCAGAGGAAACAAAATATACACAGAAATATTTTAACCACATAGTTTAAATACCCAGTAGCTCTCCTAACAGTTTCAACTTCATTTTTGCTTCTTACACCAGTAAGTCACTAACAATAAAGACACTAAAAGTTAGTACAGCTCAAATCCTAGATCTCTTCAGTAGACTTTTCTGTTACCACAGGCCTCAAGTGCTTAGTAGCTACTTTGAACTCTATTGAAATTACTATGCATAAAAATAACTTATTCCTCTAGCCATCAATAATTAGACTCAACAGACACAATACAGTTTTAAACTGTCATAAATTTAGATTACAAAGATACATTTTTTGGGGGTGAAAACAGCAAGATGTAATGTATGGTATATCCTTCTACTTAATTTTTTAAAAGAATGAACAGTATTTATGAAAAGATGGATTAAAAAATATTAGGGACTTTCTGTGAAAGCTAATAGGGGAGGTCTGGGATTGGGAAGATGAAGTTTTTTCTGTATCCATTTTCTGTGTTTGAATATTTTAAAGCCATTTCAATATATGACACATTTTTTAAAAGTAAAGCAAATGAATTAATAATACACTGCTTTTTGACATCTCCTTAACTGTCAGCCTGAAACAATATATAAATCCTACTTTATCAGTTTATATCTTACTAGAATCTCCTGTATCTTATATCCCCTACTAACATTTAAACCTAATCATTGCATTAAATGCTTTCTTTAAAAAGTACAGAATTTCAGTTATATTAAAAGGTCAAACCTCTTCTTTAATTGGGACAATTAAGAATGCTAAATTTGCTACCCTCTCAAACCTAGCAAAAGTGAACTGCTTCAGTGATTGTTTAGTACACTAGTCCACCCTTGTCCTTGCAGGATAAGGGATATACATTTCAAGACCTTCAGGAGATGCTTGAAACTGCTGAGACCCAAACCCTATATACACACACTGCTTTTCCCTATATATACATACCTAGAATAGTTTAATTTATAAACTAGGCATGCCAAGAGATTAACAACAATTATTAAATGAAATAACTCTATACTATAATAAAAATTATGTGCATGCGGTATCTCTCAAACATACATAATATTTTTGAAACAACTGGCTGCAGGTACTGAAACCACAGAAAATGAAACTAAGGGCAGAAGTGGCTACTATTATTGTTTTAATTTGGGCAAAAAGCAATTTGTAATATTCTTGACCTCTCAAGCTCAGTGTAAACCTAAAAGTGATTGAAGAGGATTTACCTGGACCTGTTCCAGATTAACTACATTTCCTTATAGTAGTCCATATTATCTTAACATGAAAAGAGCAAAATAACTTAAAAATCTAGCACCCATGAATCACGGGCACGGTATCACATCCAAGTCACTTCAATGACTAAACAACTGATCTCCCTTCTCAATACCCTAACAAGAGGGATCTGCAAAACAAGAGGGATCTGGGGGAAATTACCATCCTATCCCCCGTTGAGAAGCATTGTTTACTTGAACTAAGATATGAAGTGTACACACACATATTTCCATAACTGCAATTCAGTCACCATTCATTTGTTAATCAGTCATCTGGTCCAATACACAATGCCCCCACACCCTGCCCCACTCTTTTACTCCTCAACTTTTAAATGGTTTAATTTTTAAATGGATGGTTATTTTTAAACCTTTTAAACAATTCTTACATTGGAATGTTCTTTAAATTCCAAATAAAACCCTCCATTGTAGTGCACTCATCTTAGGAATAAGATAGAAATCACAGTTCACTACCATTATTTGTCCACTTTCACCCAGAGACTATATGCTCCTTGAACCAGGACCATGATTAATGTTGCCTGGCCCACAGCAGGTATCCAATAACAATGCTTAAAGAGTGAGTGAATAGTGGCCCAATCTAATCAACTAGTCAAAGAAGTTCCAACTCTAATTAATTTGTATATATAATAAGGATCCTGAAACAAATAACTGCAAGATATTTCTAGCTATATAATCTTATTCTAAATTGATTTTAAGAAAATTAAGAAAAGTCTACTAAGCTAATCAGATTAAAGCTTACTATTAAAGATACTAGAAAATTATAAAATTCTTGACTGCGACTCCTATATCCACTTTCCCCTTCTCCCACCGAAGCTTTAAGCAAATATAAATAATGAAAAAGGCATAATTTAAGGAAGCAACCAATATAAAAAGCAAAAACAATACTGTTAGCAATAAGAAAAACATAAAAACCTTTCAGTTCTACTCAACTCAAAACTCAAGAAATTTGTTAAAATCCTACCTCTTTTAAAAAGAAAAACTATAAACCAGGAAGTACAAATAACTTCTATTTTTTTGTAGGTTTCATTACATTCTCCAGAAACTTTATGCTGAGGTACAAATTCAAAAAATAAACTAATTCGTTTTAAAAATAAATACAACAATGAGGTTTATAAAAATAATGAATATCAACACTTTGTTGAAGCCCAAATATTTATTCATCTTTGTCTCTTGAAATATGTGACTATCCCATTGAATGGAAAATTGTAAGCGACAATCTCAAGATTAGAAGCTAAGACATAATTTCTACCTCCTAGTTTTTTCTAGCACTGTTTTTAGATTGCTGTAATACATTATATAATTGTTAGCCACTGCCTTGTTCAACTTCATATCAAAATGTTACAATGGTTAGTTTACAATTTTAAAGAAACAATTACACTTCAAGTTACCTCCCACTTGACAAGATGACTAGAACAGTTACTTTTAAAAAAAATACAGAAAACATTCTAGAGGGGATCAAACATCAGATACACTTTGTATCTCCCTACTCAAATATTAGAGATCACTTTTATGTGCACTTTAATTACTGTGAGATTTCAGTGCATGAGAAATCTTTTTGTTTTCCCCTGAATCCACAAACTCAGTGTTCCTTTTATTACTAGGTCATGTAGGGCGAATAAAAATCATTTGGTTAAGGACTAATACTAAAACATACTAGAAATTACTTTCATATCGATTTTTAAAAAAAATTCCTTTCCACATATTAAAAATACCTTAAAAGTGGTAATTTTGTTGCAGATACTCCAACTTATGTAAGATTGCATTTCCCAGATTTATTAATCCTGCTTATAAATACTGCTGGCCAAGGATATTTACAGTGGACACATCTGAAAAAGTTTTCAGCAAAGCTAAACTTCAGTACTTTTCACTTATTAAAAAGCTGAATTTACTTGTGAATGAAAGACTTCAATACCATATAAGTATTTTTATGTCTAAAATAAATATATCTTAAAAGCAATTAAGAATGAGTGGGTACTGCAAGAGCAGTGAAATTGGCAAATTTCAAACATCTTTAAAACTAGGGTTTCAAAGGGTGACAGATTCTTCAATTTTGCCATTGATAAGTAATCCAAGACTTACATTTCTTTAAGTGAGGGTCTTTCATATTGCATATGCTTTTAGTCCACACTTTATTTCACAAAGTTGTGATTTTTTTTTTAAAATAAAGATAATGAACCAACCACCACCAAATACTTAGTGACAATAATGTGCATCCAGCAGTGGAGAATTTTTGTATAGAATCAAATATCCTGCTCTTAAAATAAAGGAGACATTTCAGAACTTGGATATTAAAACGTAAGTGAAATGTAATCCACTCTGAAATGACAAAATGAGCCACCATTGTTCGACCTTAAGTTAATTATCTTTCCCAAAACAACTTCTCTACAATGATACATTTCCAAGTTAACTCTAAATGTGACCGACACATTCTAACCAAAATCTTCACAACAGCCCGCCCGCAGCACCCTGAAATTTCAAAGGTAAGTGGTAACTACAAATGTAGACTGAAACTCCGATTTCTATCAAGCAAACAGCGTTACTAACATTCCAAATCCTGATCAGAACGCAGTTACTGGAAAGCGGTGTGCTTGTGCAAGAATAGAAAGGAAAGCCTTGCAAATGACCTGAGCACAGGTCGACAAGAACCTCAGACTCTCCGTTTCACCAGGAGGCAAAATAGAGAAAGCTCCGAGCAATAACGGGGTGGGGAGACAGGGTAGAAAAGACTGAGAAAACCGTACTCCTCCAAGGGTGAGGAAGCAAATGTGAGAAGCGGACTCTGGAAAAGCCGCCCCAAAGGAATAGTCGACGCTCTCCAGTGGGAGTAACATTTACAGAGGAAGCGGTGCACCCATCAAGCAAAGGCTAGAAGGGACAACCTCTACGCCCCCCACCCCTGAACATCTCGCCCAGCTAGAGGGGTCGGCGGGCATCGCTACTCCGAACATCAACAAAGGCCCCTTCAGTCCTAAGGCGAAACTCGAACAACAAAGGCCCGGAGACAGCCCCGAGTACGGGGTCGGGGGCGGGACAGATAAAAGCAGGGGGGGAGGTAAAGGGAATCAAACCGGTGGGGGGGGGAAGGCCCGTCGGAGTGGGAAACAAGGCGCAGAGGGGTGTATGTGTGTGGGTGTGAGTGTGGGGAGGGGGAGGCCGCGGCAATCCCCAGTGCACAATAAGAGGAGGAAGAAGGGTACCTGACCTCCACCCCTCCTCACCCTCTCCCAGCGGCGGCGAGGGGTCCAGTCCTCGCGATCTGCATTTCCTCAGTCGCGGGGGACCGCGCAGACCCGAGTTCGGGGAAGGAAAGGGGAGGGGGATTTTCCGCCCTGACCACAACTCCCTTCCCCCAGCCGGGGCTGCAGACAACAACTGCCACAACTGCAGACACACAAAGGCCCCTTCCTGGTACTCCCAGCTCCCGCCCGGGCGGCGGCGCAGACGATGCCAAGACAGCGACCACCACCGCTTGGCCGCCAGGCGCTCGCTCGCCCTCTTCCCGGTCTAGCAGGGGTAAAGGGGGAGGGGACCCTCCGGCGCCCTCACCTGGCACAGCTGCTGACAGTACTCCGCGGCCGCGTCCACGGCCGGCATCCGGCTCTCCCGCAGCTGTCGCTCTAGCTCCTGGAGCCGCTCGCCCAAGCGCTGCAGCTCCGCGACGCAGCCGCCTCCGCCGCGACTCAACCTCTCCTGCTCGGCCTCTTCGTCCGCCATCTTCACACCCCGCTCCGTCGCGTACGCACCTGGGTCACGTGATAACACAATGCCACGTTCGGCGGGGTCACGTGCCGGGCGCGCTCGCACGCCGCCGAGCACGTACAAAGGGCCTGGTGATGAGGATGAGGGGGCGGGGAGAATGGAACGAGGGAGCCCGAGGGAGGTGAAGCGAAGGGGAAAGGAGAAGGGCGGGGTTGGGGCGGTGCGGAAAACCGCGGTTTACTTACCCCGAGCGGGAAGTGGGCAACAGCGGGTGAAAGGGGCGGGCTGGTGGAGGCCTAGTCTCGATCACGTGGGCGCCGCGACTAGAGAAAAGCCTGGGGAGGGGCCTCCTCTCGAGCGTCCCGATCCCGTCTTGACTTTCCCCAGTCCCCGAAGTCATCTACGGACATATGCCCCATTTTCTCCAAGGGGACGAGTGAGAGAAAACTCTGGATGGTCTGGGGCAATGGCTGCTTTTGCCTTTGGCCTGTAGGCAGGCCTGAGGCAGGGGAAGAGAGGGGACGTAAAACCCACTCTTAAACCACAAGCGTGGCTGCCAAAGCGGCATTGTGAACTGTCAACGTCGGCTGACTTTTCACCAGGCAAGAGAGGAGGGATTAATGCTCTGAGGTACCAGATCTCTTCCCACTCGACTCAACTCTTCGGCCCCAATAACACTTATCTCCTGGAAACACAATCTCATGGGGATTGGAGGCAACAAAGAAAAATAATGGGAGCAGAGCAGAGAGCGGAGCAAACTCATGAAACGCATAGCTTAAAAGATGTCAGACTATGAAATTTGTGTGCTTTTTAACCCGATGATTTTTAAACCACGAAAACATTTCTAGAATAAGTGATAGCCAACTAATCTGTTTCACTATGATTTAAGACTCCTACGTATTACAGATATATGAAAGGTCTTGAAAGTAGGTCAAGAAGAAAAAAGCAATAAGTACTTCATTCAAAATTACAACCGAGAGGAAAGTGATGCTAAAATAAAAGGGAAAGGTTATCGAGAAGTATTATAAATAGCAACAGCATTTTTTCCCTTGGTACTGCATAAAGAGATGGTAATGTGAACCATATTTTATTTGTAACCTGGAAGGAATGAATACTTGGCATTTGAACATGACAGTAGAAAAGATACTACAAAAACCCTGTGCTTAACCCCAGAGTTCAGAAAAAATAAGGTTTTTGTTAGTAGAAAATTAGAGAATACAACTCATGTACAGACATTCAGAAACAATGTAATTGATGAGGCACTTAGTCTTTTCACTATTATATTCCACGTGAAGTATATGTTTTCTAGTACAAGCATTTAAATAAATTCCTATTTTGTGGCACATCCTCTTCAAGAGATTTCTAATATCAATAGAAAGTGTTCTAGACAGGTTTTTTTTGGTGTGTGTGCAGAATAAAGGTTTTGTAATGTACCCGTGGTGGCAATATTTTTAAAGTGCCATTATATGAATTAGTACAACCAAACACCTTGTGGAAATCAATACCAGCTAAAATATTACATATATTCTGACAGTGCATATTAACGAAATAGGTTCTAATATTTGCCATGGAAGAAGTTGGGCAGTACATTCAAAGGCTAAGGAGTAAGAATATATTAGTCTCATCGAGAACTGAAAAAGCAAGTTAAGCCAACTAATGGATTTTAATATATGCAACTCAGTCCAATCCAGGTTTCTCCAATTTATGTTATCTTAGGATACTGGTAAATATATTAAAAGTGAGAAATATGACCTTAACCAAATATACTAGTAAACCCAAGGACAGAAGTCATCAAAGGCTGCAAAGTGCATTTCTATCTGAAGTATAATGACATACTATGCCTAATCTATAGAAGGGGGAAGAAGTAAAATATATCAAAAGAGAAATGTATCCAAATATTGATTTTTTAAAACAATACCCTGAGACAATAGATAGTTCCCACCTCCTGCCCATTAAAGTCCTAAAAAACCAAGGACACTTAATTAACAAATTGACTTTGAGCACTATTACTGTCTTGTAAATGGCCCTCAGCATGATGTCCTTCACTTTAATTTGATGTATTTGAGCTCTGTCCCCGTTTCTTTCATACCCTTTGTCTTGCCTACACACAAATGTTTGTAGGCTATGAGAAAGCCAAGGACTTAAGAGTGAGTGGTATCAGTCATTTAAAATCACTTATTAAGTACTTATTCAGGCATTGCTTGAGTTAGTGAATAAAATCTACCTGGAGGAAGCTTGCCATTTTTTAGAGAGTGGCAACATATATCATAAGCAAGTGTTCTTTATGAAAATGAGTGTAGATTCAACTCAGAATACCAAAACAATCTGAAGAAACTTAAGTAGAATGTCCATCGATTCTCTACAAAAGTGTGGATTCTTAATAAAGGAGCACTGGATATACCTACCTTTTCTTCATGATCTGAGAAATTTCATTCTTATCCTTAGAAAAGTTGTCTCAACAAGTACAAGCGACTTATTGTAGTTAAGTCCACTTGTTCTTTAAATACTAAACCGTCAGTTCATAGGAATCACACACACATACACACACACACCCTACTTACTAAGGCATTTCCTGGGGGGTAATTCAGAGGCCTGGTGCCCTTAAAAAACACAATTAGCCCCAGGGCTAAGAGATTCCTCGGGAGTCCCGGGGAATTTAGTATCTACTCCTCGAGTGCCGGAGCCCATTTTGGGCACGGCGAGAGTGTCGTGATAGGATCACATGAACCTTCACTCCTACGCGACTCGATTTTGGAGTAAATCTGACAGATAGCAATAACCCGCTACCCTGCAATCAATAAAATTGGGGTGATCCTGTGGGGACGAAACATCGTCTGCACCAGGGCTGCGCGTGCATGCCTGATTCACTTCTAATTCTGAGCTACCCAGGTCTGCACCAGGCTGGTGGACTTTTTTTTTCCCCTAGAATTCTTGAAATAGCAGGGCCTAGAGACAGGAAGGGAACTGGTTTGTGTCTGCTAACAAAGTAAAGGGGCTACCCCAGGGACACAGAGCGTGCGGTTTGCTGACGACTTTGGCTCAGGACTGAGGCGGGGCAACTCGGAACGAACCCCGTCCCTAAGAAGGAGCGCAGCCCCGGCCAGGACCCCGAACAATTGGAGAAGATTGGGAGGTGGGAGGGAGAGCGCGCGCCGCCTCTGGCTCGCTTTTTCTTCCTTGCCCAGCTCTCCAGGGCCCTGACGATTGAGAAGGTGTGCAGGGCTGGAGCAGGGCTGGCGTGGGCTCCGCTCTGCTTCACTAACCCTTTGTACACCTCCCCACACGCCGGAGTCCAGACAGCTCCCCAGACTGCGGCCGCGCTCTCCCTGGCCTGGCAGCAAGTAAGGGGTGCTCAGGTCCTCTGTGCCCCCTGGCGCCATCGCCCACCAACTAGCAACGCCAAACCCCTGCAGCCTCAGCACCCTCATTTGCCGCTGTGGCTTTACCATCCAGCGCCAAGAACGAAGCCAGCAGAGTGGTTGTGGCTTTGGCTCTCGAGCAGCGGCCGCTCAGGCCTCCAGGCCAAAAGATGCTGGAGCCTCTCCAGGTCACCGCAGGGCGCCGCGCCTCCTGAAACCAACCTGGCTGGGATGCCTGAGGCTGTTCTGCCGATGCCTCCACACGTTCACTGCTGCTTGATCTTGCAGGCTCAAACTGTGGTTTTCCAAAAGGCTGGGCAGCTGTCCCCTGACCATCCGCCTCCTGAATCTCGGAGGTGAGGCATGGAGTGTGTGTGGGGTTCGTCCAGTAGGAAGTCCTCCTGAGTCTGAGAACCACTGCCGCACCTACAGACACAAGGAAGGAGCGTAGTTTAAAGCTCCAATGAGATCGGTTAAAAAACACTCATTTTTCCAAAGAAGACATTTTCCTTGGGAAGAACAGTGATGGAGCCCAATAAACTATTGAAAACTTGAGGCAGGTATTGGTCATATATTGAAATGATTCCAAAAATACCAGAATCATTGGACCCACATTCAAGACGATTAATTTCTCGGCTCGAGGAGAGCACGCCTGAATCCAGTTAGGAAAAACCACTAACCATTTGAGGATCACTAAAGTGTTTTCCGTTTCTAGCCTCATGTACTTTCTAGATTACAAGTTCTACTTGGAAGTGGATTCCCAATATCCAGCCCCAACCCTTAGGTCTTAAGGCGGGTCGGGAGGGGAGCTTACTCCCTGTCCCTATTTGTCAATGTGGAAATCTTGCCCACCACCTAGATTCTATTTAATGCTTATTATATCAAGTCTGTAATGTAAGTTTTTTTTTTTTCATAACATTTCAAGAACTGGGTGCAGGGTAGAATGTGCTTAAGTTAATGACACTTAGTGTGTAATGGGAAAATAAATACAAGGATGATGTTAACTGAATCACATGGTAAAAAGAAAAAGAGGATTAATTATATTTCTTGAGTTCTTTTCAGAAAAAAGATAGTATATGTATAAAATCTAAACACACATATATGTATATATGATTAAACTAGGAGGGATATTTGTATTGCCTATTTGAAATTTTTCTTTTCTTATGAGAAAAAGGTCAAAAAGCATAAGTGAGAAGAGTAATGAGAAAAAACCAAAAAGTGTGAAAAGAGGAGTAATAACATTTCAAGGAAAATGTTTTTAACAGACCCTCAATTATTATATATAATATAATGTATCTTATATATTAAATAAGCTAAAAATAACCAAAGTAAAGCAAAATAAAACCTCAAAGCATAAATGTGGTATTCACTGTCTCTATAGAGAATCCTTGAGCTGGTTCACAGAAATTATCCAATGAAGCAAAGAAAGAACTAAAGTTCCTTCAACATGATAACAGCAACAACTATAATAGCAATTCAATCAATATAAATTTGAGTATATAGTATTCTATTTATATACTGGACCAGGATCAGAGTTACCAAGATGTTTCTATCACATCTTTAAAAAAAATGTTTTCATATTATTGCTATCTCCAGATTCTCATCGTCTGGTGTTTAATACATACTGGAGGCACAGCAGACCTCTCCAGCCTCACGCACTGCTTCCCTCAGCAACGTATTTCAGTAGATCTGCATGTCCTGTTCCCTACTCTGTCTCTAGTGAATCTTCTTACCCCTTCTTACACCTCTGGCCTGTACCCCAGTTTTTGTATGCATAAATAAATAAATCTTTTTTAAAAAGAAATTTATTAAAAGCAATTTCCTAGGCCCGCCCTGGTGGCGCAGTGGGTCAAGCACTGCACTATGAGGCAGACCGCAGCCACTGCAGCACGAGTTCAATCCCTGCCGCCGGCCAGGGAGGGGACCCACATGGTGAGGCAGACCTCTTCTGCCTCCCCCGCTGCTCTCCTCAGCAGTGTGTTTCTGTCGATCTGCCTGTTCTGCATCCTGCTCTGTCTGGTGGATTCTCTCACCACCCCCACGCCTCTGGCCTGTACCCCAGTGCTTGTATGCATAAATAAATAAATCTTGAAAAAAAAATAAATAAATAAAAGCAATTTCCTTCTGCATAGATAAGCATCCGTGTGTATATCAAGACTCCATTTTCTTAAGATGATTCATAAGATTCACTTGGGAAATTTTCTACTTTTTTTTCCTCTTAAAAATTTACTTAGAATTTTTTTCCATATCAACATTATTTCAATGGATGTAAGTTTATTCCACACTAAACATGAAGGTAATTTAATTACTTCATTGATAGCAACTAGCTTATTCCCCCATCCTTTTTTAAATATAAATATACTACAGTGACCTTACTTGTGCCTATATATCTGATTATTTTAACAAGTAAATACTCATGGGATAAATTTCCAAAAAGTAATAGTTAAATCAAAGCAATATGTGATTTTAATTTAGTAATATGTCACCAAATTGCCTTTCCATAGTATTACATCAATATATAGTCCCACCAATAGAGAACAAGTTTTTTTCAGAAATCCTTAGAATTGTGTTTTATTAAAAACTTTTAAGATTTATTTTTATTTATCTACATATACAAGAACTTGGGTGTAGACCAGAGGTGCAGGGTGGGGGTTAGGCGGTTGGACAGGATTCATCAGAAACAACAGTGGGGAGCAGAATAGATGTGTAACAGGGCAGGGAGAGGAGCACCCCAGAACCCCCAAGCCTGCCCTCTTTGAATGGGTTCTGCCATCCGCTGCATTAAGACAAACATATAGGGCCTCCCCTGGTGGCGCAGTGGGTTAAGCAGCGCACTATGAAGCAAACCGCAGCCACTTGCAGCATGAGTTCGTTCCCTGCTGCCGGCCAGGGAGGGGGACCCACATGGTGCGGCAGACCCCTCCTGCTGTGCCCGCTGCTCCCCTCAGCAGTGTACTTCTGTTATCTGCCTGTTCTGCTCCCTGCTCTCTGTGGTGAATCCTCTCGCCCCCCCCCCCCC
>JAGFMF010011387.1:3031037-3082779 GCA_019455555.1 Galemys pyrenaicus
TTAAAAAAAAAAAAAGACAAACATATAAAACTTTTAATGGAAAGGAACTTTAATACAACTAGGGTACAATAAAGAAAGAACAAAGAATATAGTTACTAAATTAAGCATTCAAAGTTACCCATCTCCTTGAGGGTAAAAGTCCAGTTAAATAGGATTGGCCCAAAGCAAGGCTCAAAAGCCTGCCACATGTCTAAAGGATCTTTCAGTAGAGACCCATAAAAAAAGGTCAGAAAAAGTCAAACAAATTTGGGAGGAAAAGAGCAAAATTAAAATTAAGATGACAGTTGCTATTGTTAACCTCCTCACGGGTCTTTCACTCACATCTGTTCCAAACAGTCCAAGACCAAAAAAGCAAGCACAGTTTTTTCACATGTCCCTTTGCTTTACGTGCCTCCTCCAGGTCTCTTTGCTGTTTTCCATCTTCCTTTCTTCTTCCTCCTCTCTTCTCTGCAAAAATCTTCTTATCCTCCTCAGCTCCACCCACTTAGGGCGGAACCAGGATTTTGGAACTTTCCCTTTTCCTGGGACCACCCTGTTACAGATGGATGTACTGAAATACACTGCTAAGAGGAACAGTGGGTGAGACAGGAGAGGTCTGCTGTGCCTTGTGGGTCAGCATCCTGGCTGGTTTGAACTTAGGCTGATGAAGGACAAGAGAATAGAAAAAACTGGAACAGAGGTGCCTTAAGACCAGAGACCTAGGGGCCTCCCTGGTGGCTCAGTGGGTTAAGCAACGGCCTCCCTGGTGGCTCAGTGGGTTAGGCAACACACTACAAAGCAAACCACAGCCACTGCAGCACTGAGTTCAATCCCTGCCTCTGGCTAGGGAGGGGACCCACATGGTTTAGCAAACTTCTGCCTCGCCCACTGCTCCCCTCAGCAGTGTATTTTGGTCAATCTGCCTGTCCTACTCCCCACTCTGTCTCTGGTGAATCCTCTCACCGCCCACCACTCTGGCCTGTACCCCAGCTCTTGTATGCATAAATAAATAAATCTTAAAAAGAAAAGACCAGAGATCTGGAGGTGGGGGGTAGAAGGGATTAACAACCATTAACCCAAGCAAATATCTCTGGAATCCATTGTAAATGCTAGACCAAAGTAAAGATAGAAGACAGAGTTCTATCTCTGGAATCCATTGTAATAATCTCCGGAGGGCATGTGCTTGTAGAATCTTCTCAAGCCCCTCCCTACCAAAAGAAGACTATATCAGTGCAGTCTCTGCACTGGCTCAGAGCAGTCTTCTGCCCACTTGTGACTATGCAGGTGCTTCTCTTCATTAACTCTCTCCTCTGAAGGGCAGCAGCCTGCCAGCCTGCCTCTGACCGGCACCATGCTGGGCCTTCTCTCCACTGACCTCCCTCAGTGAACTGCTCTCCTTAGGCTGCCTGCCTGCAACCATGCAGGCCTTTCTCAGCAAACCTGCCCCTCCCGGGGGCAGCTCTTCCTGCCACTTGTGTCTATACAAGTGTCCTTTACTCTTCTGTCCATTTCCCTGATAAACCTGCTCTTTAAAATAACCTCGTGGAGGGCCCTCCCTGGTGGCGCAGTGGGTTAAGCAATGCGCTATGAAGCAAACCGCAGCCACTGCAGCACAAGTTCGAACCCTGCCGCTGGCTGGGGAGGGGACCCCCATGCTGCAGCAGACCTCTCCTGCCTGGTCAGCTGCTCCCCTCAGCAGTGTATTTCGGATAATCTGCCTATTCTGCTTCCCACTGTCTGGTGGATTCTCTCACTCCCCACACCTCTGGACTGTACCCCAGTGCTTGTATGCATAAATAAATAAATCTTTTAAAAAGAATTAAAAAAAATAAAAAAATAACCTCGTGGAGAAATTTGCCTGGGAACTGGCTGCATGCTGCTGAATAGGGGGTCTGGTGAAACCTTTCCCAGAGTGAACCCAAGAACCCCACTCTCCAAACTCACACACTCCAAAATGACATCAAGGTCGCTGGGCAATAGCATTAATAGTGCTGGTGTAACAGGGTGGGCCAGGAAAAAGGGAAGTTTTAAAATCCTGGTTTTGCCCTAAGTGGGTGGAGCTGAACAGGGAAAGAAAATTTTTTGCAGAGAAAAAAGAAGAAGGAAGGAAGATGGAGAACAACAGCAAGGAGACCTGGAGGAGGCACGTGGAGCAAATGAACATGTGAAAAAACTGTGCTTGCTTTTTAATCTTGGACTGGTTGGGACAGATATGGGTGAGAGACCCGTGGGGAGGTTAACAGTGGCAGCTTTTATCTTAATTTTAATTTTGCTCTTTTCCTCCCAAATTTGTTTAACTCCTTCTAATCCTTTTCTATGAATTTCTACTAAAAAGTCCTTTAAATGTATGGCAAGTTTTTAGGCCTTGCTTTAGGCCAATCCTATTTGGCTGGACTTTTACCCTTAAGAAGATGGGTAACTTTAAATGCTTAACTTAGTGACTATATTCTTTGCTCTTTCTTTATTGTACCTTAGTTGTATTAAAATTCCTTTCTATTAAAGGTTTTATATGTTTGTCTTAATGCAGCGGATGGCAAAACCCATTTAGAGAGGGCAGGCTTGGGGGTTCTGGGGTGCTCCTTACCCTGCCCTGTAACAGATTTGGTGCCCAAGCTCCTCTCCCTGCCCTGTAACACTGGGACTTAACCCCTACACCACCAGGAGGCCAAAGTTTTATCAAATTTTTAACACAAGTTCCTAATTTGAAACTGTTTTGATGAGAACTTTTAAAATTTGGGGTTAAATTTAGTATTTTGATTGCTTAGTGCTCCTACTAATTTATAGATGTTAATATATACTTTTAAAAGGATAAATTATTCTCTTAAATTTGTAGAGGAATACTAAAATGAATGAAGTGAATGTTTCTTTTTAATGTTTCTGTCAATAGAGTAGATTTTTGGTATATTATTGCTTTTTTAAAATTAGTAACAAGGTAAATGACTTGATTTCTGGTAAGAAGTGCTTATTTTATGCATGAATGATCTGTGAAACAAGGAATTTCCTTTACCTTTCTTTGCCTCTGGATGCTTGAGTCTTGTCATTTCCATTCCACTGTAGTATTTCTTTCATTGGTGCCTTGCCCTATTCCAAGGGTAGAAAGTAACAGTTCATTTAGAAGCATTTAACTGTCTGCAGGTTTGGTGCATCATTTAGCATCAATAAATAAGAATCATTTCTCCTGAGCTCTGACTGACACAACACAGCAGGGGAATAGAGCTGAACTGAGAGGCCAAAAGAAATCTGTTTTCTTTTTCTGTCCGTTGCTTATAACCAGAACTTAAAATAAGCCAAATGTCTTTCAAGATGAAAGTCAAAACAGTACTTTTTAACTTCCAAATGATTCATATGTATTGCTCCTCACAGAATTATTAGAAACTGTCTGTACATGTTTATTTGAGGTTATAACTATGAAAACTATTTCATGAAAATTCAATCTTTTAAGTATTTTGCATCCTTTATATATTTGAACTATTTAAAAAGGACTATTTTTTCAAAGGGGTAGCTGACCATCATTACTTTCCTGTGTAAATTTTTTGCATTAAGAATTTCAGTTACTCCAAATGCTTGCCCTTCCAAGCATAGTAAAAGTAAAGCACCTTGTTCTGTTGAAGATGACTTCAGGTTAGTAGTAGATGTGCCTTGAAGTGTGTAGGGTAGGATGTCTAGAAATCTGCAGTAAATACTTCATGAACTGAAACTTAAATGTCTCACTTCCACCTCTGAAATGATAAAATCATATTCTGTTCAACTATTGAGGAAAAGAACTTGCTTGTGACACACTATCAGTAAGTTTCTATGTGGGAGTAGGGGTGGGGGTAGGGGTAGGGGTGGGAGGGAATATCTTCTAGGATCCTTAAAGTCTGGACTTGTATTTTACTTATCCTTGGTCAAGACATTGAGTATTTTCTTAATTTTACTTTCAGTGTTCTTCTATAGCTCTATTACAATGGATCTTTGACCTCACTAGAAATTCCTTCAGGTTATGGTTTTTCTATGTCTCTGGCTCCAGTGGTGCCAGAATGTCCACCAAATGGTATAGCTCTATCCTACCTTTCTAGCACTGAATGCCAGTTACTGACCTTCAGGTAGGCTGAACTATTCTCTATGCATCATTAGTGTGTCCAAGATGTATCTTACTTTATAGTTGCTTTAAAATCAGGTCACAGAGTATTTCCTTTCTAACTTCCAGTGGCAGTGGCAGTCAGTCATTAAATTCCTTGATTTGCAGTTCTATCCTCCAGTCTCAGTCTGTGGTCACATGGTAATCTCCCTATGTCTCTACGTGGTGCTCCGCCTACACATATATGTGTACTATGGTGTTTTCCTCTTCTTTGAAGAACACCTGTCATATGGCATTAAGGCCCATCCTAGCAACGCCATCTTAACTTGGTTACACCTATGAAAACCTAATTTCCAAATAAAGTCATATTCACGGAAATTTTTCTACCAAAGATTAGGAGCTTGACAAATCTTTTGGGGAGGGCAACAACCTAACCCATAACAGAGAAGAAACAAAAAAGATACTTTAAAGTTGAATATGTTATTCCAAAAGCAAGTCTTGTGAGGATGTGATAAATCACATAATATCAGACTTCTAAGGTAGTTAGAATATTCCCCCCAATAGATATCTATGTCTGAATTCTCAGAACTGTATGTTAGGTTACAAGACAAGGGGAAAAAAGGGTTGCAAATGAAATTATATTTGCTAACCTGACTTTAAGATAATATCATTCTCTGAGTGAATCCAGTGTAACTATGAATATTCTTTAAATGTGGGAGGCTGAGGCATAGTAAATAGGAAGTCAGAATGATTTGGCATGAGAAAGACTTCTCATCCATCTCTGGCCTTGGTGTTGAAAGGTGGCCTCCAGTCAAGAAACAAAGCTCTTTAGAGACTGGAAGAGATGAGAAAGTGGATTCTCCTAGAATCTCCAGAACAAGCAGCCTTGCTCAAACCTTGGTTTCAGCATGTAAAACTTCTACTTCCAGAACTGCAGGACATTTCTATTGTTTTAAGCCACTAGGTTTGTGATACTTATGGCAACCACAGGAAGTGAATGTAAGTACTAATGTCATAAGAGAAAGTGTGATAGTATTTATACTGGTTAATTTTCACATGATTAGAAACAACTTTAAACTTTAAAAATAGACTTATTTAAAGTAGGTAGGTAATAGGAAAATTAGCAGCAGTTTGGCTCAAATAATAATGTATTAAAATCAATTGGTAAATTGTTACTGTTGGAAGTAGTTAACAGATATTACATCAAATAGACAAGATGTTCTGGATGTGAAGAACGTTTCCACATTTGTTCAGTGGCAAATGCTTAGAAGTCAATAAGCCTTTGAATCACATTATTTGTGCTTTGTTTCCCTTTACTAAAATAAAACTTACTGAAATGATGTGTGTGCCCACTAGAGTGTGTTGAATTCAATCAACATAGCTGGATTTAGAATTTCAATCTCACTAGCAGTATCAGAAAATTCACCTGTAACCAGCTCCCTCTGGGGGAGATTGCTTTCCTGTGTAATCTGATTTCCATAGTTACACAGAATGAGAACCTGGCCCCTTGAAAACAAGGTATTGATCTGGTAAGAAGCTACCTTATTCTTATTCATAAAAGCTGTTTTCAGTTGCAAGCATTTAAGGGTGAAAAATCACCCTGTTCTAAGGAATACTAACCAAGGCTTGGTGTGATGCTTGTTGCCCCAGTTTTGCTTCTAACATTTTGTAGAGTGCTGTATATTTATGTTGTAGCATATTCTGCAAAGATTACATTAGCCATTGTGAAGTCAAGAAGTTTAGGATCCCATTTAGAAGCCCTGACTTTTCATAAGCTGCAGATTTTATTTTATTATTTTTTTAATATAATTTTTTTAAGCTGCAAATTTTAAATGGACTTTATCCCATTTTGGCTTGCTGGTTTCTTTTCAACAAAGTATCTCTGACTCTCATTGAGAGGTGAGGTGAGAAAAGGGGAAGCATATCTCTCTGAAAATATTTATGAAGAGGTCAGAATGACTACAAAAGGATTTATGAGCCCAGAAATTTATGGTTAGTATTTTTTTTTAAGATTTATTTATTTATACATACAAGAGCTGGGGTACAGGCCAGAGTCTAGGGAGGTGAAAGGATTCACCAGAGTAGGGAGCAGAACAAGCAGACCGACCGAAACACACTGCTGAGGGGAGTTGCGGGCCAGGCAGGAGAGGTCTGCTACACCATGTGGGTCCCCTCCCTGGCCAACAGCAGGGATCAAACTCATGCTGCAGTGGCTGTGGTTGGCTGTGGTTGGCTTCACAGTGCATTGCTTAACCCACTGTGCCACCAGGGAGGCCCAATTTATGGTTAGTCTTACACAATTCTCAATTACCTCAGGGATTTATTTGTAATTGTTCAATTTTACTCTATACAAAGTGTTTACTCCATTCATTTCTTTTCCTTTGCTTTACTATCAAAACATACCCTGGGAAGTTTCCCTTCCTTTCTTATACAAGTATGTACATGCAGCATTGATAAAGGAGTAGGCATGCCTATTTAGGAGGATCACAAGATGTACAGGAAGTAGGAATTCCTAGGCACTCTGCACACAAGGAAACTGATCATGAAAGGTTTGAGCTCCTGGCACAGCATCTGCTGGGTTCTATCACCTCTGCATATTCTATACTTGGAGTTGTTTGGTTTTCATTACCAGGGCCTCTAATTTCTAGGCAGATTCATTTCATACGTAAACCCATTTATAGCCATATTTTCAGTTTTTCTTAATTTTAACTATATATTTTCCCTTTTTTTACCCAAAGTACATAGATTATGATACCAGGGTTGAAAAGAGAAAGAAGAAAAAAGAAAAGAAAAGAAAAGAGAAAGAAGCTTTATTGTTAATCGATTGGCAAGGAGGTAGACAGACTCAAATCTATGTCCCCAATTAAGAAAGGGAATGAGGTGATAGAGGTTTTGGGGGCTGGTTGAGAACAAGGGAGTTAATTTTACTGGCTGAGTGTGTTAGGCACAGAAATGTGTACTTGCTGAAGTTTATTGGCTAGTTACAGGGCAGCTCATATACTAAGAAGTATGAAGAGCCTTTTTATCCCCAGGTAACTGCAGTTTTTAATTTGGGGACTCCTTGCCTCTGGGTAGCCTCACTACTCTGTAGTCTTTTGGCTCTAATTGGCCTTGGAGACCAGTTCAAGGTTAGTGCATAAGCCTCCAGGCTCTGCTGCATCTAAGAAAGCAAGTCTCAGAGAAAAATTTAAATGTTTCCCCCCTCTCTTTGTGCCCTTAGGATTGAAACCAATTTAGCCATTTAGGCTTGGTTACATGTCTACTCTCAGTATGAATTAGTTTCATATTCTAGTTTAGGTGCTACAACCACACTTATAGTTTGACCTTTAAGTTTTTCCTTGTCTGTTTCTTGACTTAAGAGCAGGTAGTAAATCAGATCACCAAAGGCCATTTCATTTTTCATGAGACTTTTCTTAAAGATTTTCCTTTGGTTTTTGCCTTCATGGAAAGCAAACACTCTACCTCCAACTTTTTTTAAGTGAAGATTTTCTATGTAAATACTACACAAAATCAAACTAGCTTCAAATTATTCTGCTGTATTATACCACCAGAGGCAGAGAGGTTATGGCAAAAAGCTTTCCAAATTTTCTTATTCCAGTTATGTGCAGCAAGTAATTTTTTCTGATTAATTTCCTTAAATATTTTGTAAGTATTGAAAATTGCTTTTTTTCTTCATAAAATAAGACAGAATTCCTAAAAGGTGTTTCACAAAATACAATAGCATGGATGAACTGAAACTCAATTTTAATAAGTACTGTGTTAGTTCCTTGGGGGTTTTGATTGATGATAAACCTATATGTATTACTTGTTAAATGTCTATTGATTTTAGCCTTATGGTAAAAATCATTGCTTAGTGAGAAAACAATAGTTGTGAGATGATAAAGTGAAAAGAAATAGTATATTTATTTTTTAAAGATTAATGGGAATACATTGAATGAAAACTAATCTTCTTATAACATAGCTGACTAACTGTAATAAGAATGTGGAAAATATTGGGAGAAGAATGTGATATTGTTACAGGGTAACCCTATTAGGAGGGTTTTTCCCCCCTAACAATATTAACCATTTCTTAATAAAAAGCTTTATAACACAAATCTTCAGCAGCTAAATTTACTTTCCTACAGTTCTTCATACACAGAAATTTCACTCATGCAAACCTTTGTATTACTTACAATTAACTCACAGTATTATGGCGGTAGAAAATTTAACAAAAAAATCAAAATCAACTTTTTCCTCTAAATCTCCCCTGAGATCAATGACTTGCACATACATTCCTTGTCAGGGATACAAGTCTCCATTTTTTAACACCAAGCTAGCAGCTTCTTACACAGCTATTCTCTAACTTGATAAGGGGCAAAATGTCACCTTTGCTGAAAGCAAAGCATTCACAGCAATCAAATGATGAAAATTCTACTTTACAGATATAAATTATAAAAGGATTTTTGTAGAAAAGAAGTTGCTAAGAGTAAGGCGTTGCCTGAGCTAAAACTGGGGGAAAACAAAGGAGTCTAGGATAAACTTAATTTTATGATACACTAAAAATAATTATTTAAAAATTTTAAATTAGTTTAAAATTTAGACCTTGATTCTTGAAGCTTTATTTTAATAAATCCTTCAGTAACTAGACTTCCTTTAACATTGAACCAAATTACTGTAACACATTACTGGCTTTTGCTCCAAAATGTGAATGGATGCGATCCCCTGCTATTTTGTTTTGTTCCCCTAATTCTGCTCCAATAGTGCTAGTTAATATTAGGTCACCACTGCCCCAAGGACAATAAAACAAGAGAACAAAGGCAACAACTTGTTTTATTTGCATGCTTTTAAAGTTAAAATTTAAAGGTCAACTCTCTAGTATAAATTAGAAAGATTGGAAAGAAAACTTGGTAAGTAAGCTCCATTCTATTCCTGTCTCCCTTCAGTGCTACCTGAAAGTAAACTACAAAGAAAAAGAAATCTCATCCTGCAGTGAGAGAGGAAGCGAACATTGGAAAGAAAACAAGACTTAAGCTAGATAGTGGTCCCTTATGGGAAGTTTGCATCTCTCCAAACCAAACCCTGAGTGGAGAGAGGGGTGGTGCCAATAGCCTCTCCATATTAATTTGGACACCCAGGATTGGGTGTACCTGGTATCATGCTTTCTGCCAGGTGGCCCTTTGGTCAGATGACTTGCTTGGGTAACATAAGCAATAATGAGGTTTTCAGAAAGAAACTCAATTACATACAACTTGTTCCTTTCTGCTTTTTCTCTCTTTTAAAAAACTCTATACAAGAGATACATAATTAATGGGCTAGAGCTATTTATAAAGAATATCAATGAATCAATAAAATATTTATTGAATGTTATGTGTCACCACCTTAGAGAACTCTTGAGGAAGTCATTATGCAGTCCATATAATAAATATTTGAAGAATCAGGGAAAGGAAGAATTCAGGCTGGAATAAAATAAGATTCATGCAATAGTCAGATCTTGGGTGGGTGGTAGAGACATAGTGGCTGTTAGTAAGAAGAAAACAAAGAAGAACACAGAGCAGTCAAGGAAAGAAGAGTTGCTAAAAAGATATTTATTTCTGAAATTTCTCTAGGCTAAACACAGGCACTGAAGCATGGGTATATAGAATTAATAACCAACAATAAATGACAACAATTCCTTTTCCCCTTGGCAAGCTTAATCCACTAATGGCAAAGAAGTGCTCTTTGTCAAGGCTCAGTTTCAATGTAAGTATATAGGGCAACTTCACTTCAACAGGCAATAGGGCCAAGGGAGAATTACTGCTCCTTATTTTTGTTTGTCAGCCTAGTATTCAAGTAGAATTGTCAAAAAACACCAAAAAACCTTTCTGAAGTCTCTCTGACAGGATTAAAAATCTAGAAAGTGCATTGCTGCTTATGTTAAGGGCCAGCACTGCAGTTTGGGGGGATTTCTCGGATGGTTTCCTATAAAAGTCTGTGTGTACCTACATGTATGTGAATCAGGCAATATCCTATCTAGTAAACAGAAGGAACTTTGATGTTACAAAGTGAAAAGTTTTCATAGACAGGAGGGGCCAGGCTGAGGAAGAAAATGGATGGTTTTAGGCAGGGTCACTTTCCTTTGGGTGAATAGAGGGGTTTATCAAGCAGATTACATGACAGGGAATTCCCAGACTGAGTGATTAAAATTATATTCCTAGGAGGGGCTGAAGTTGCAAATAAGTTAGGTAGTAAATCTTGATTTGGGGGTTAGCACAAGTGATTCCATTTTGGAGCTATTGTCTTTTTAACATTTGTTATGGCAGCCTTAACAAACTAAGACAGAAAACATTGAATTTACCAGGATGAGAATGTTTTCTGAATGTCAAGTGATTATTGACTTTTAGTCTCCAAGAATGCAATCTGATGAGCATGAACTACTGCTTCTTACCACTTACATCATGCCATTGCTGGAGCTGGTTCTAATCACAAAATACTAGTGGCAAAGAAACATCAACTGTCGCTTACTTAAAAAATATAACTTAGAGACCAGAATTATGCATTGACATAAACACAGAGAAGACCTTAATGTTATCTCATTGAATACTAGAAGTTCACAAATATTAGACTGTTAGGTCCCTGCTTTTATAATATGTACAGATCACAAACCTTCTCCGTGCATCTGTATAAAAATAATTCTGTACCCTCAATTATTATCACATCACAGAGATCAAGGTTTTTTGTTTGATGGGTATGCCCCTAATGGGGCAAGCATAATCTTAAAACACAGTCAAATGCTTATGATTTGTGGCATTTGCTGCCATAAATGTCAGACTCTATAGCAATGCCTCCTTGGAAAGTGTGGTGTACAGAACTCTCAGGCTGATCAGGCTGAATGATTAAGCTAATTTCAGATTGGTCGGTCAATGACTCGAATTGGGTATGACGGCAAGTACAGGATGAGAAACTGCTTGAGTTATTTAAGCCATTCATAAGCCAAGAACATGAATTATCAGTTTTACCTTTTGGGGAAAGTATAAGTTCTCCCAAAGAATAACTATAAATTATTGTAACTGTGCTACCTATATAGATCAGAAACTGGGATCCCGCTGGTGGTGCAAGAGGTTAAGTCTAAGCACTATGAAGCTATCTGCAGCCACTGCAGCATGAGATCTATCCCAGGCCAGGGAGGTGACCCACATGGCACAGCAGACCTCTCCTGTCTTGCCCACTGCTCCCCTCAGCAGTGAATTTTAGTTTATCCACCTGTTCTGCTCCCCACTCTATCTCAGGTGAATTCTCTCTCACATAATCTCCCCCACCACACCCTTATCCTGTACCCCAGTTCTTGTATGCAAAAATAAATAACTCATTAAAAAAAAAAGAAACTCTCTACATGAAGATAATGTTTAGAAATTATATTTGAAGACTTATAAAGCCATAGTTCTTCCCTCAATGAAAGTTTCCTTTTTAAATGAAATTCTAGTAAACTTAATTTTATTTCTGTATGCATTTTGGTAAGCAAGAAAATTTTATGTCCAAAATGAATGAATGATTGAAGAAAAAGCAAATTATAAATAGAAAAGAAGAAAATGACAGAAGTTTCGATGTTACATTAGGAAAAAAAATGTTTTAGAAATCTTGAGCTAGAGAAACAAAGATAAAAAGAAAAATCCAAACCTTGGAGCCAAGATGCTACATCTATTAAATTAAATGACACTGGGACCTTTCTGCTGGTGCAAAGGGTTAAGTCACAGCACTGTGAAGCTCTCCACAGCCACTGCAGCATGAGTTTGATCCCCAGCCAGAGAGTTGACCCACACGGTGCAGCAGACCTCTCCTGTCTCACCTGCTGATCCCCTCAGCAGTGTGTTTCAGTCGATCTGCCTGTTCTGTTTCCTACTCTGTCTCTGGTGAACGTTCTGACCTATCTTTGTACCTCTGGCATACACCCCAGCTCTTGTATATATAAAGAAAGAAATCTTAAAAAAAGATAAGTAAAATTAAGGACACTGAAGAGTCTCTAAAGGGGCAAGTGAATCAGGGACCCCCTTCATCCTGTAGAGAGGTTCTGGAGAGAATAGTAAAGAGTCATGGCTAGTAAATGCAGAAAGTCTTTAACTTTGCACAGTGAAGGAGGCACACAGAAAGATCACTGCTAGGGTACGTATTGTCTCCAGAAAAGCCAAACAAGTTTACCAGCATTTCCCTAAAATTCTAAGTGAAGGAGAGTCTTAAAATGTTTTTAAGGGCCTCCCTGGTGGCGCATTGGGTTAAGCAACACACTATGAAGCAAACCGCAGCCGCTGCAGCACGAGTTCGATCCCTGCCGCCGGCCAGGAGGGGGACCCACATGGCGCAGCAGACCNNNCCTGCTGTGCCCGCTGCTCCCCTCAGCAGTGTACTTCGTTGATCTGCCTGTTCTGCTCCCCGCTCTCTGTGGTGAATCCTCTCACCCCCCACACTTCTGACCTGTACCCCTGTGCTTGTATGCATAAATAAATAAATCTTTAAAAAAAAATAAAATGTTTTTAATAATCAGAAAATGATAATTACACATTAATTGTATGGCACGCATGATTGCTCATTTAAAATGTTTTGACTCAGCTTTAATCCCAATCCCTACCTAACAGGGCAGATGAATGTGAAAAGGAAGACATCTGACAAGTATTTCTGTATTTGTTCAGTTTCCTAATCATGTATCTGCAACCCTTGGGGACAGATGTGTTTCAGAATTCAGATATATTTTTAAAAGGTATTAATTTTAGAATAATGTTATACATAGTTTTCTCCAAACTCCACCATCTAACCAGAGGACCAATCACTATATATATATATATACACTCATATACCATAATCTATCTATCTGGCTACCATCATAGAGTTTGGTAGAGTAAGTCATTACAAAGCACACCAGTATTTCTTAGCCAAGAATAATGTTGACCCAAAGTTGAATAAATAAAGACTGTGAGTGATCTCTGGGTCAGGATTTGCTGCCAAATGACTCCAAGTTGGGTTAAGAATAATCCAGGTGGGTTATGAATAAAATTTCAGTTTAAAGATATTTATAGATTTCATATATATAGGGTTGCAGTATTTTGAACCTATATTACTTCTTCTAAAGACCAAAATTCAGTTCTGGCTAAGAACAATGTGTTGTGTCTAAGTTATACTTCTTCCATGATAGTTCAGAGTCTGTCTTGTCCAAAGTTTAGGGTGCACATGTTTGGACATGGTATCCCTATGTAGCTGACTGTTCACTCATGGTGACCAGGCAGGCACAGAACCACTGGGATGATCTTGTATTATGATTTTGGTCAGAAGGTCATGCTAAAATTTTCCATGGTTTTATCAAACTTTCCTGTCTTTGATGAGATTGAAGAGGCAAGTAATCTGATTATATTGCGGCTTCACAGAGGGTCAGGAGTCAGGGGTGTTTCAATTCTGGACTGGTAACCTATTCATCCTAGGATGCTGACCCATTCCATCAAACTTCACTTTCCCCCAAGCAGTTAAGAACATGTTCTACTCATATTTCATAAAGAAATAAATATTTTGTTTCTTGCTTGCCACAGTGTTTCTTTTTCTTTTCGGCAACAAGATCTCAATAATGCTACTAGAAAAGATGTTGATTGGTTATGACTAAAAGTCAGACTAGGAATAAGTATGCTTTCAGTTAGAATGCCCTTTATTGCTTGAAAATGCAAGCCAGTCTGTCATTACTTTTGCAGGTACCTGTAATAAAGCAGAAGAAACATAAAACACCAATATTAAGCCATGATAAACCCAGACGTACAGTAGGATCATTTCAGGAAAAATGAATAAACTGAAGCACACAGAGGAACAAACAAAATTAAACCAAAACAAACCCTAGCACTGTGGTTGCAGACCTGAGGCTACCGGATACGGCGAGGGAGTTGGGCCCACTGGTCTCTGATGCCTTGGTGGTGGGCGATATGGTAACAAGCATCTAAAGAGGTATGAATTTGTACATCTAACCAGTGATAACTCCATAAAAAATACTACCAAAAAAAAGTATCACATGGAATCCATATGCTCTACCAATTTGGTATCTATCATAACCCATTTTAAAAATTCATGCATAAACTTCCTTAATGTAGGAATTTTGCATTGTGATCTTTTCTTCAAAAATTCATTTCTATTATACTAACCCATGTAATTTTATCCTAATGGAAAGAAGTTTAATGCTCGAAAATCTTTAATAGATAATTCTAATACACTTTTCTGCCAAAAAGTATGTATAAAAATTGAAGTTAAGTGTTTTTGTGGGAGATTGTGGTGATCTATGCTAAAAATAGTTTTCTGAATTGGGTTATCATTATAATTATTTTCCGTAATAATTTATCAAAACAATATACATATGTTACAATTTGATAAATAATTAACCAAAATATTTTGGACATGAGAGTGGTAATAGGTGTGATTCTTATGATTGTCATTTCTATGCCAAAACAAAGGGTAATAATACTAGCAACAATAATGATAATGATGATGATAATAGCTTACATCTGTTGTCATTCATCTGTGCTGGGTATTATTTAAGTCATTTTTGTGTTAGTTTATTTTTCATGGCAATCCTATGATGTGGTAGCTCTTACTACTCACATTTTACATACATCTCTGTATAGCTATTACTTATCATCAATTATCCCTCGAAGATGGCGTTTTAAACATCTACTCTATTCTATTTTTTTAATTTTAATAATGTAAGCTTTGACAAATCTTTACCCCATAAGTAATAAGAATAGAGAAAGTTTTATTATGGCAATGTTACTCAATTTTTAAAACTTCTTTCAAGTTATGTGCTAAAAATATTATAACTGACAACTCAATTAGGCACACCTTCAACTTTATTGAAAGCACAGAATTAGAAACCACCTAACTTGAAAAGCATTTGTTACTCAGTCATTAGAGTCCTTTAATTTCTGGAAATTTCCCAAATAAGTTTCATTAATAGTTACCAAATAGGTATTAGCTACTTTTACTTGTTTTCTTGGAGGCATCGCCATATACTCAGGAAAGGTGGGAAAATTGAAAAACTGTTAATGTCAATTCACCTTTGTAAATATAATATTCCATCTCATTTAGTGTATTTATATTTAAAACATTGAACTTCATCCAATCTATGGAAAATGTTCAACATATAAACTAGTTGGTCAAACTGACCCTTTTGTCAAACCAATGAACTAAATCCACACTAGATTTCGATTAGAAGAAATAAGTTTGCATTTTCAAATTAAGTGTATGAATTGGTATTCATCCTACTAAATATCATCTTACTTCCTAATTCTAGCACTAAGGTAAATATTTAGATATATCATAGGTTTTGTCAAGAGTTTGCTACTGAATGAAATAACAGAATGTTACTCACCTGACTGAGGCTCTTTTGTTTTGCTCTCAGAAATCCCCTTATTTAAGGGGCAGTGCATTTTGTGATAATATGTAGAGAATGGAAGGGATGAGAAAGTTGAGCCAAAAGTTGCCATGAACCTGCATTCAATCAGTATTCACATGTTTTTTTTTGGCTCTTATGTCTCTTTGGTCTCCAATTCTAAAATACTTATCTTTTTTTCATATGTGACATTGACTTTTTAAAGAGACCAGGCCAGTTGTAGGATTTTGAGTTTTCCTTTATCAGTGGGAAGTTAATGTTCTGTTGGAATGCATTTGTATTTATAAATTGATGTGGTTACTTTTTCCTTAAATATACAATTATGTATTATATAAATTTCCTACCAGTCAACATGACTGGTATCTATTTTGATGTTTTCATTTAAAATTTAGTGTTTATTATAAATTGCTACACAGAAACATGAAAATGGTTGTGATTTGTTAAAATTGGAAGGTAAACAAAGGTTTATCAACTTACACGATTCAGTTAAAGAATGCTTCATGACTTCTGGGGCCTCCCTGGTGGCACAGTGGGTTAAGCAACACACTGTGAAGCAAACCACAGCCACTGCAGCACGAGTTTAATCCCTGCCTCTTGCCAGGGAGGTAACCCACATGGCGCAGAAGACCTCTCCAGCCTCACCCGCTGCCCCCCTCAGCAGCGTACTGCAGTCAATCTGCTCCCCATTCTGTCTCTGGTTAATTCTCTCACCCCCCCATAACTCTGACATATACCCTGGTGTTTGTATACAGAAATAAATCTTTAAAAAAAATGCTTCATAACTTCTGCTGCCCTACTCTGCTATGCATCTACAATGGAAACATCCTAACAGATTTCTGACACTTGATTATTAACAGAAATAGATTAAAAACAGAGAAACATGCTAAGGGCTCACATGGATTTATGGTGCCTTGATTAAAGATGGTTTCATCAACACAAATATATTTTTGAATATATTTTAAATTCGATATGGTAAATTTTCAGATTCATGAGTGTGTGAAATGTGGGAAAATAGAATTATGAAAGGTGAGGGCAGGTGGAAAATGAGAACAAAGTATGATGTTTTGACCATGGCTTGTCATGAAGATCAAGTTTAGAAAAGATTGCCCATGGAATCTGAGGGTTTGGAAAATTTATGGCACCAAAACTAGATCTATCCCTATATCCTCTTGAAAGCCTTTCCATAGGTATGTAGGCCCCATTTGAAAGACTGTGTCTTAATTAGAAAGTTTAGGGAAGATAAATCCTCTTCTCTAAATATTAGAGAAGCCCCACAGAGAATGGGTTTCTTAACTTTGTACCTGTGGATAAGTTGGGTGTGGTTACAAGTCCTCTAAAATAGTGCCGATGTTTTTGTGTGTTTATGTATTTGAAGTGGGAGGGGAGAATTTCCATAGTTTTCATCAGTAAGTGACTATCACTAAAAAAAATTAGATTCTGTATTATGGAAAGAATATGCTAGATCAAAATTCCTATTATGTCTGTTTCTTCATTAGAGAACCTTGAAAGATTATTTCATTATCTTGTATGGCTACAAAAACCTTAGCAGCTTACAAAACTACATAGCACAACAGAAAATAAAATATTGTTTTATGTATATGAGGAAATAGGAGTTGGTGGAATCTAAGGGTTGAAAGTAAGCTAAGTGCAAGTTCAGGGCATAAAATGCTTGTTAAGAGGCTTTCCACTCCCTTACTAAGGTAAGGCCATGAGTGTGATTATGTGTTTTCTATAGTCAACACAGGAAAGACATAGCCATCCAATGCATAGTGTCTACAGATGAATTATGTGTTCCTTTCATGGGCACCAAATAGAAATCTTCCCACAGCTTTTTGTGAAGTCATTGCTGTGCAGAATAGTTGGCCATGTCCCTGCGGATACCTTACCACTCTATTTAACAGCCTTCTTCACTGGATTGCTTCTTATAGTACCTTCAGTGCAAGAGTTACACTTACTGAGCTCTTACCATGTAAGAAATACTTGACTAAGGTACATACATTATGTCATCTAATCCTCACACAGAAAAATGGAATAGAACAAAGTCAAAGTGATAGTGTGTAACTTTGAAATGGGTCATAAAAGGCAATACTGTTTCCTGTCTTCTCTCTTTCTCTGGAGGAAGCTGGTTGTCATAGTGAGAAGACACTCAGGTTGGGTATAGAAACACCTACCCAAGTTAGAGTTCAAAATATCCAGTAATAGTCAATAAAGAACTAGGGCTTCCTGCCAACAGCTATGTGAGGAAACTTGGGAGTGAAATCTCCAGGCCTAGTCAAGCCTTCAGCCCAGGTCAACAGGTTGTTTGCAGCCTCATAAGAGATGCTGAGCTAAAAGCAACCAGTCGAGCCATTTTCAGATTCTTGACCCATAGAAACTTTGACATAATGCCTGTTTATTACTTTAAACCACTAAATTTGGTATAATCTGTCATGCAACAATAAGTAGCTAATAGAGTTGGAAATAGCACAAACCTCTCTGACACTTTAGCTAAGACCAAAGAAATATTTTACAAAATTTATAGCTAAGGTCTTAACCTTATGTGAATATGTTTGAAGCAAACAGTTTTTAAAATCTGACAGCAGTCATATACTCTATCCCCAGAAAATGAACAAACATACATGCACAAGAGCTAGCTGCAATTTCAGAGCATTCACCGTCTTCCTGAGGCTTGGCCAGAGATGTACAGAACTAAGCTTAGGAATGTGTTATAGAATAATGCTTCTCAAATGTCACTGTATGTATGCTAAAACGCAGATTCTGATTTACTAGGTCTGTATTAGGTCTCAGTTTCTGCAATGCTAGTACAGATACAGATGCTTCTGGTATATGGTATATGGTATATGGTTCACACTTTGGGGAGTAAGAGGATAGCCCGAAAGTTCCTTGAATAATCATTCATAAATACTGCTTTTCTCTCTGGTAGCTTTGCTAGGGATGGGCCAGCAGTTCAAAATCAATTTCATGGGATAAAATTGGTGCCAGCACTGGTACATTCTTTCTGGGGGGTCCTAAGGGAGATTGTATTTCTTTGCCTTTTCTAACTTCCAGAGCCTACCTACCTTTCTTGTTTAATGATGTGTTCACCTCTGTCTTCAAACCAGCAGTGTCACATCTCTCCTTTCTGACTTCTGTTTCTTTTTCTCTTCCTGCCCTTGTGATTAATTCTATTGGGCCCACACATACAACCTAAGGTAATCTTTTTTTTTTTTGGTCCAGTGGTAAGAATATGGCTGAAGATACTTAGGTAAAATCTGGTAAAGTCAGACCAGCAACCTGTATTTTTTGTCTTAAAACTTGAGAAAAGTCACCCTTGATGATGGAAGTTTGGACATACGAAGTTTAGGATGGTTATAGAAGGTTATAGAAGGTTAGTAAGGTTATAGAAGAGGCTGGTAAAAGGGAAAAAGAGTATAGTTCTCTGTAAGAGAGATACTAAAATGGAAAATAGAGGGATTAATGGCTAGTGCACTTTAGTTGCTTATAGCTTGGTTACGTGAGTTAATGCATGTCTATATTTTGCCTGAGTTAAGTTGAGATTGTTTTCTAAACCTGAGAATTAAAGAAGGCCTAGTTATACACTTCACTTTCAGTTACTCTCTTGCTAATGGTAGGACCACTCCCTCTAGTCCTATCAATTTTTAGTCCAATACCATATTGTTTTATTTACCATTGTTTTATAGCATAAAGTCAGTCAATATGATTCTTTCATTTCCCTTCTTTTCCTTCAGGATTTTCTTTGCTATTCAAGGCCTTTCATGATTCTCTATAATTTTTTAATTTGTTTCATTTCTTTAAAGACTATTTTTTATATTTTAATGGGGTATGCATTAAATTTGTATGTTACCTTTGGTAGAGCAGAGAAGTTAATCTCATTACATGTGATGACCAGGGCATGCAAAATAGCACAGGTGCAATCATAGTGATACTTCATTTAGAAGGATTAGGTAGGCCAGGGATGATTTTCAGAAAGCTGATGCTTGGGTGATAACTTGGGCTTAGAGGTACTAGGAATTCTGGGAAGCAGACTAGAGAAAGAAAATTTTAGGCAAAGTCACAGAGGCTTGCAAAAACAGGGTAGATTCAGAGCAGTATGAGCATACTATAAGAATAAAAAATTTGTGTAAGGGAATGATAAGAAATGAAGTTAGGGAATTTGATATGGGCAAAATCAAAAAGAGCTCAAGAGTTATGCAAGGGAGTCAAAATTCTGTTCCCAAAAGCAAATTGCACAGTGTTTGGCATAGAATATTTACCATCACATCACTGATAATTCTGATCTAGGCACTGCTGACAATCAATACATAAATCAGAAGACAGTCACAGAATTGATGTTTGTCATTGGGACTGATATACTGGCATCGTTGCCCTGGGAAAGAAAAATCAATGTTGAATGTTCTGCACTTTTAAAATTCAATGACCAAAGACATGAATATGACTGGGTAACTATATATGAGGGAGATGATAATTTAAGTTGGAAACCTTAGAAATATACATTTAATAGTCAGGGCTCTTCAACATCCCTAATACACTGACTACTGATAATAGCTTTCTTAGCCTGGAGTTTCTCGAGGTTCTGAAAACATCATGACATTTTGGACACAAATATTTGTATTTGTTTATTTTCCTGGGGAGAAGATTGGGATTTTTATCAGATTTGAAAAAGTCCTTGTCTGCAAAAATATTAAAACCCACTGAAACCTCTAGCAAGGCAACTAGAACAAAGGATATGAAAAATATTATCTAGATATTACAATGTGTATTATAGTAAAAATGGAAATTTCTTTTTTGGGGAATGTAAAATAAGCAGGTATACCAACAGCCAGTGGTCTAATAACCAACCATCCAAACCCCTGTGGTTCATTATAGTAGCAATTTATTTCTTGCTCACCTTAATGATTAATCCTGTTAGTGGTGGGAGGTGGTATGAAAAGTTGACATCAGTGAAACCATTTTTAAAGTAGTCAGGGTTCCATTGCAGAGAAATTGTATTAACAGTGTTCTTGATCTGGTTAAAGTCCTTTGAGTTGAGGCAAAACTAACTATTTTTAAGAAACCATTAAGCAAAAATTTGTTGTGAAGTAATCTAGATAAAACTGATAATTGTGAAGTTTTAGCTGAAGGATAGAGTCAGTCAAGCTTCTTTTTCACCTTTCTAGCAAAGTATCCAATTAAGCTTTCAACACTAATCAACACTTTTCTTTAACTACTTATCTCATCTTTCTCTTCTCTTCCCATGAAAACCCCTGAGTTTGTCCCTCTGTGGGGTATATTTTAAGCTTAGTACTTGAAACTGTACACAAAAATTGCAATTCTTTGATCCCAAAGAAACATGCTTTGCATTTTTAATTGCCTCCTTAAGGATCAAGCTTCTTCCAAGCTGTGGGTCTGCTATAATTAACACTTCAACACTGCACCTCCAAGACTCACTGGCAGTGCCAAGAGGGCATGGGGCAGGTTCTCTATGATCCATGTAGATGGGTAAAGGAGGAGTCCTGGAGCCCTCAGTGGCTTTGTCAGGCTTTTATTGATTTTTCTACATCATTTGTGGTGCAGCAACCAGGTACACTGCTGGCCGGAAAGCCGGGGTAGGAAGGGGGTCTTTGGGGGATAGTGGTCAGGAAGCTAGCAGGCCTCCTAGCCCCTGGTGAATCTTCACTCCCTCTGGGCTCTCTAGCCTCTGTTTCTCTGCTACTGCTGCTGCTGCTACTGCTTCTTCTGGCATCCCTGGGACACCGCCCTTATACGCCCAGCCTCTCAGCTCCGGTGCGCCCACTGTGCATGCCCACACCATACTCCAGGTGCCCGCATCAGGCATGCGTGTAGGACTGCAGGGGTCTGTGATGGATGCTAATGATGGGAAAGCAGAAAAAAATCTGATAATTTTCATTTACCCTCCACCCACAGGTAGGGAGAGAGATCACAAGTGTAAGTTACAGTCCTCTTAGCTATTGACACTTTGATGGGGCAGTGGCACATCCCATCTCATAATTCCACAAAAACTGATCAGATGATCCACTTCTAGGTGCAAGAGATTTGGAACGTGTAGTTTATCTGATGCAAGGATTGGAAATCTATTTGGTGACTATTTAGCTAGTCTTTGCCATGGAGCATTGAAAAACCTACCTGGGTCCTTTCCTGAGAGTTATGGTTTCAGTTTAGTTATAAATGAAAAATATGCGTTAAATTGGATATCCTTTTTCAAAGACGTTCCTGTGGTTGATTTTAAGGGGCTTTAAAATATTTTAGATCAGAAGCACAGCCTTAGAAATTCTCTGATTCATCACCACCCTCAAAGATAGTCAAGTAGTCAGTGACTTAGATGGAGTTTAAGATAGGGGCCTACATGGGCCTCCCTGGTGGCGCAGTGGGTTAGGCAACGCACTATGAAGCAAACCGCAGCCACTGCAGCAGAGAGTTCGATCCCTGCTGCCGGCCAGGGAGGGGACTCACATGGTGTGGCAGACCTCTCCTGCTGTGCCCACTGCTCCCCTCAGCAGTGTACTTCCATTGATCTGCCTGTTCTGCTCCCTGCTCTCTGTGGTGAATCTTCTCACCCCCCACACCTCTGGCCTGTCCCCCCAGTGCTTGTATGCATAAATAAATAAATCTTAAAAAAAAAAAAAAGATAGGGGCCTACAACTTCAATACAAAGGAATAGATCTCTCCTTAAACGCCTTTCTATACTGAAGACAGCTAATAGTCTTTCAGGGCCCAATTAAGGATCAGGCTTCTTTCAAGCTGTGGTGCAGACCATAATTAACACTTCAACATGGCACCTGAAAGACTCCCTGGTATTATCCAGGTAGCACACAGATGGAGAGAGAGACCACATGTGGAAGTTATGTTTCTCATAACTGTTGATATTGACTAATTTTCAAATTAGATTCACTTTCTGCTTTCACTTGAATAAACTTCTTCCTAAAGCATTAGCCCAGGAACTCCTTAACTCAAACTGTGGAACAAGTCAGTTTGGGAAGTTTGGGGGTGGGGAGGGAGATCAATTTATGTAGATCATGTAAGAATTGGAGCATATTAAAATGCTTTACTTCAAAAGATATTTTCAAGTGACTACTTTAATCATATAGAATTTTACTAATTAAAGCGTCAATTTAAATGCCAACCCTACTAACTGGATTTTGAATTACATTTTATTTTAATTGTTTCTATTTTCTAAAAATATACGTAAGAGCTTTTTCCTTTTAATTCCACATTTTACACAGCAGTTAACTCTCCCACACAGTCAGCTCCAAGAGTCGCAAAAGCAGAAATAAGTGTTTGCTTAGGGTACAGTTTCCCAGTTTTAAGCTTTTAAAAATGTATCTGTTGAGCTGTTTATATTAAATTCTTCCCTTTTAGGTATCTTACCAGTCTCACACAAGTCAAGCAAACAGTCAGGCATGTATACAATCATGGTCAAATTCTAATTTTGTATAGTCTTTCTGACTTTAGTTCTTTCTCCATTAAAACCAGTCCTGCCTCTTCTTCTTAGTTGCTAAATCAATAGCCTAGTTCTGTCTTTATTTGCACACTTAAAAATCTATTGAAAGCTATTATTAGTTGTGTTACTCTAGGCAAATCATTGTGTATTATGGAGCCTAAACTTATTTATCTTTGAAATAAGAATAGTCCCCTATATGGTTGAGAAGACTTCAAATCAGATGATGAACTGGAAGGTGCATTGAATTCTTTCAAGGGCTGTAGAAATACATGGCTACTCTTATCAATATAATAACCTAAATCCCAAATAGATGGAACAGTAATCGCTTTGAGTTTGCAGAAGGAAGAGAATATGACTTGAAAACTCTTACTGAGGGGGAGAAAGTGAGAATAGGAAGGTAGGACTTGGGAGAGGGCATTTCAGGCAGAAATGTAATAGCCACTCTGAAGAAAATGCTCACAGATAGGTATGAACAACTTAAGTTGCTCACTCTGAAGCAGGTTGTTGACCTGGGAACATGGAGAAATAAGTTTAAAAAGTAGATTATGATAAAATGGAGGCAGACTTTTCATTGACAAGGACCTTGAATCAATATTTTCTGAGGACATGGTGGAATTAGATTGGTGTTTTTCAGAAGGTTTATGTGACAAGAAGGGAGAGTGAACAGAGGCACTAAGACCAGTCAGAGGCCTGCAATGTCAATCCTGGTAAGAAAAAAATAAAAGCCTGAACTATAGGCGAGCAGTGGGTGGGAATGAACAGTACATGGGAGAAACAAATCACCACCACTGTCATCATAATGCTGCTGCAACCATCCCCGAAACAATGGCCTTGGAGGAGAGTGGCATCTGTTTGGTAGGATAAGTGGACCAGTCAAGAAAATCTAACTTTAAATAGTCTCCTGAATTTTCACATTGGCAGCGGGGCTGTGCATCAGTGTGTGGTTGGGTCTTCTACTCTAAGATTTAGTTTCAACAGCGTAAGAAGGTACTTTACTGGGTGAGAGAGATTCAGGCTTCAGTGTTGGATATAAAGTGGAGATGCAAGAGAAATGTACACAATTCCATCATTTGCCACTCCTTTCTTTGAATATTATGCCCCATGATATTGAAATTTATGAAGAAAGTCTATTTGTTCATTCAGGTGACAAAATATATTTCTTATATATATTTAGTTTTCATCCATGGGTCCAGGCTTACACCAACTAAAACCCTTGGAAAAGTGTCTTTTGTTATGTTAATAAAATTCCTTTTAGATCCCCATCTAAAGATGAGGTCTGGTTGCCAGGAGAAGCAACCATGTAATTAGAGAGTTAAAATTTTCAATTCTTCCTACCCCCCTGCCACCATCACCTCTGGGGAGTGGAGAGAACCTAGAGGCTTTATCAATTACAAGTGCCCTGGTGGTTTAGTCAATCATTCCTGGTTAGGAAATCAGGATGGGGACTCAGCTTCCAGGTTGGGGAACTGGAACATTTCCACATGTCACTGTGCCAGGTCCCAAACTCCCTGAGGGAGTAGCTCCTTTGTATGAGACTTCCCTCTATGTATCTCTTCATCTGACAGTCATTTGTATTCTTTAATATCTTTTGCAGGATAAATTGGTGATTTAGTGAGAAAATGAGTTTCCTGAATTTTGTGAACTATTCTAGCAAATTAATAGAACCCAAAGAGAGGCTTATGGGGATCTCTGACTTGTAGCCAGTTTTCGGAAGCAGCACTTCTGAAGTGAAGTGATGATATCTGAGGTAGGGGAGTGGAAGGAGATCTTGGAAGACCGAACCCTTTACCTAGGGAATCTGATGTAATCTCAACATAGACGGTTTCAGTATTGAGTTGAATTCTTGGATACCAGCATCTTGGCGGTGTAGAGAATTCCCCTCCCACCCCACCCCACACACACACACTCATGTTGGAATTGATCCAGGAACCTGTCTATGCTCTTGTAATATTGTTGTAAAACTGTTGTAGTGTCTTCCTTGCATTCACCATATTGTCATATTTTCCTGCCTTCTCACTTGCTATTACCTCTCAGTGGAATGCCCTTCCTACCATTATTTTTATTTCTTTAAAGTCAGGTTTAATGATGTATAGTTTACATACTGTAAAATCCATTTTCTCTAGGTACAGTTTTAGTATTGACAAATACATACAGTCATGTAATGATCACCACTATGCTTAGTTACAGAAAATTTACTTTGTGTCTTTCTGGAATCAATTCCTTCATCCTGTTTCTTAAACACTAAGCAGATCTTTGTTCCTATAGTTTTCCTTTTCCAAAATGTCATAGGAAAGGAATCATACAGTGTATAGTTTCTTGTGTTTAGCGTCTTTATTTAGCATCATTGATAGATATGTTGCATGTATTAGTAGTTTCTTTTTTACTGTAAATAGCATTTATATGTATGGATGTGCTACTTTAAAAAATATACATTCATGTATTGAACAACAGTGAACTTATTTTCTATTTTGGCTATCATCAGTAGCTTAAAGTTACTATAAATTTTTACATACAGGTCTTTGTGTGGACGTATGTTTTAATTTCTCTTAGATAAACCCAGGAGAAAGATCACTGGATCATCAATGCGTATTTCACATTATAAGAAAAGGCAAACCGTTTTCTGAAATGATTATATCATTTGAAATTGTCATTCCCTGGTGGTTCAAGGGGTTAAGCACCATACTATGAACCATCCACAGCCACTGCAGCACCAGTTTGATCCCTGGTCAGGGAGGTGACCCACATGGCACAACAGACCTCTCCTGTCTAGCCCGCTGCTCCCCTCAGGATTGTATTTCAGTTAATCTACCTGTTCTGCTCCCCACTCTGTCAATGGTGAATCCTCTCACCCCTGCCCCCCACACCTCTGGCCTGTACCCTGACTCTTGTATGCATAAACAATAAATAAATCTTTAGAAAAAAGAAATTTGCATTCCCACCAATGTATGAGAATTCCCCTCCCCTCTATCATGTTGTAGCAGCCCTGTGAGGAGGCCCATGTGGTAACCTCCATGGTTACCTCCACCCAACAGTCAGTGAGGAACTGAGGTTTGCCTGCAACCACATGAGTGACTTTAGAAGACCATTCTCTACCCCCACTTGAGCCTTGAGATGACAGCAGCCCCACTAACAGCTTGTCTGTAATCTCTTAAAAGATCTTGATTCTAACCCACTCAGCTAAGACACTTGCAGATTTCTGACTCTTAGACACCAAGTAAGATAATAAACGTCTGTTGTTTTAAGCTGCTAAGGTTGAGGTAGCTTTTTATACAGCAATAGTTTGTCAATACTGAAGACACTGGCAAAAAGCTTAAGGAATAATTCAGGTCTGGAACAGAGATTTAAAGTGAAGCTATGAGAAAGGATGAGCGTCTTGTGTTTTGTGCTTGAGGTCAAAACTTCTGACCCTACTTTTGGGACTGCATCCAGGATGTCTTTATCTCAAAGGATATAAATAACTTTCAAAACCAAATTAATTTAAAAAGTTAAGTATTGGACCTACCTGTTGGCTAAAGGGACTAAAGTCTCAGCACTATGCAACCATTGTGGCATGGGTTCGATCCCCAGCCAAGGAGCTAACTCACATGGCACAGCAGACCTCTCCTGTCTGGCCCACTGCTCCCCGCAACTGTGGATTTCAGTAGATCTGCCTCTTCTGCTCCCTACTCTGTCTCTGGTGAGTCCTCTCACCCTGCACACATCTGGCCTATACCTCAGTTCTTGTTTGCATAGATAAATAAAACTAAATCTTTTTTAAAAATTCAGTATTTTGGGGGTAGGGAAAAGAAACCATATACTGAAATAATAACTGTGTTATCTCAATCTCTAGACCCTAAGAGTCAACTTCCACACTGGTTTCTCTCCTCCTCTTTGTTGCAACTCTTATACTATATTTTAGGACATTGTATTCCTTTGACAATTCCAGTATGAATTAATTCTTTACTTCCACTCTTCCTTCTCTTCTACCTTCCCCAAGCCAACTTTAATATTTCACATTTGAAACACAGTGGAAACAACTCTTATGGAATTTGAAGTCAGACATGGAGAAGTATGACAGACTTAGTTGCCACTGAGTGTATTTATCTTGGAGTTCTCAGTGTGGGAGATGGACATGGTAAGTGTTGGTGGGTAGTTGCTGACTCAGACTATCTCTAACATACTGAAGAGATATGGAGGCACTTTTGTGAGAGGGAGAGTCTCCACGGCCTGAGCAGTGATTGGGACCTTACAAGCCCAGATTAGCATTTAGAGGCTGAAGTTAGATAGAATCCTTCCACTGTCCAATTCAGCTGGAGTTAAGGAGTGGGGGTTATTTGATATGTGGGAGAAGGGTCATGATAATGTTTGTGACAAGATTCTCTTCTTTCCTCTTGAACATTTTCTACTGAATATCATCTAAGACTCTAGGTCAGGGCAGAGGCACTGTTTGCCCCTCCTTTGGGTAGGAACCACGGGCTTCCTGTTACCCACACCAAAAGTGTCATATCATTGAAATCTCTTTTACTCAATAAAATGACTTTGACTTCCTCTCACCAAGCTCTTCACTGTCTCCAAAGCTGCACATGATTCTTTAATTCAAGCACAGAGAGAAAATACACAAAGTTTTATGAATGAGGCATCCTTATCCTCATGGAAAAATAGCCATGTCTTTTATGATTGAGGTGTATCAGGCAATTTCATGTGGCACTTAATGCCTTTTAAGATTTCTCCTGAAAAATTTGGGTGTGAACTACTTTTGGGTTTCATTTCCTGATCCCTTCCCATCCCTCCCTTACTACGCTATAAATATATCTGAATCATTCTATCGGTACAGTTGCTTTTTTATTTTTAAGTTGTTACACAAAACCTATTTCTCCTATGGAGGTTTTAATTGATAGCCCATTACTGACAATTTTCTGAAACAAAAGTGTGAGGAGATATGTGCAGCAAAAAGAAATGGGAAAATGTTAAACAAATCACTTTTCACCTGTGAGATTTTCCTCCTTTTCTTTCAAGTGTTATTTGCCTAGTCTATTGACATTTCAGACTTGAGGAAGATTGCATATAATTGTACCAGCAGTTTCTTTATCTCTCAGAGGGCTCAAGTGACAGAGGTTGTTAGCCCCAGAAACAGGATGTTTGCATTATTGATTAGACTATTTTGACTGAAATAGCAGAGAATATTCTTTGCTGCTTTGCATGTGTCAAGTTGGCCTGCATCTTGTCCATCAACTCTGGGGAGATTTTGTTGCTGCTGCGTGTGTTAGACATCACGTCTCAGGTTGCTCTTTCAAGCTGTCAGTCAACTTACCTGCTGCCGCTGCTGAAAAGCCTTATCTCAACCGAGAAACTGTCTGCTGATGCTTTGTGTCTGTGACCACAGGGTAGTTGTTTGGTGCTCTGGGTTATCCTTAGAGCAGGTTCTCATTGCTGGGTGTTTCAGCTGCCTGCGCAGCATTCAGGCTCATGTCACCGAACAAATGACTTGATCATTTTCAATTTAGTTGTGCTATAGGCATAGCTGAAGATGAAAACAAAATATTGCTTTTTAGCCATATTTCTAGCTCACTAAACAGTGTTGTGTAGCCTTGTACAACAATGTTACACAATAAAACTGTGATATATAAAATGCAAATCTCTCAGTTCAACTAGCAGAGATTTTAATGCAATAGGTCACACATGGAACCCAGAAATCTGTATTTTAAACAAATAGTTTGGTAATTCTAGTTTAGATAAAACATGGGACATACTGTAAGAAACATTACTGTAGTATTATCTAGTCAAACAGTGATTAGGAAATCAGGATTCTGGGTTAGCAGCTTAATGACAAATCAAAGAGAATATGGAGGGATAATCCCAGTTCTTCTGATTTATGGCAACCAGGTTGTTAGCAAGTTAAGAATATGTTTTATGTCTAAATTCTCTTTGATAATGCAACTTGCTATGCATATTTGATAGACACTAAGTAATTAAATCTAATGTTTAGTAATCTACATAATTTTAGACACTACTATAATTTATTGAACATTCCAATTAATGTGAATCATAATACAGAATCCCCCCAAATTAATCCAAAATATTTGAGAATTTGGTAACATAGAAAAAAAAAAAAGATTGACTGTTCTCTACATTGTGTTATAACAACTGATTTACTCTTTAGATTTAAAAAGCAGCTGGATTTCTACTATATTTCTCACTCCCAAATAAAATAATGATGAATGAAAGATCTAAACTGAAAAAGCAAAATAAAGCACTATATAAATATATATATATATATTTATCTTGTATCTTGGCATTATATAAAACAAGTCTAAAAGTAAAAAGATAGATATATTTGATCACATTAAAAACTATTATATGGTAAAAATAACACCAAAGAGTTGAAAGTCAAGTTTAAATTAAAGATAGGGCCCTCCCTGGTGGCACAGTGGGTTAAGCAACACACTATGAAGCAAACTTCAGCCACTGTAGCACGAGTTCAATTCCTGCTGCTGGCTGAGGAGGTGATCCACCTGGGGCAGGCACCTCTCCTGCCTCGCCCGCTGCTCCCCTCAGCAGTGTATTTCAGTAGATCTGCCTGTTCTGCTCCCCACTCTGTCTGGTGGATTCTCTCACCCCCTACACCTCTGGTTTGTACCCCAGTGCTTGTATGCATAAATAAATAAATCTTTAAAAAAATAAAATTAAAGATAAAATAAATAACTTGAGAAAAATATTTGAATAGGTATTCCACAGAAAATGATTCATACATAAACTATAAGTTACAAATGTTGTTCAATCCTGCTCAACATAAGTGAAAACAAAAGAAGTTACCATGCTTCACTGATTTCATAAAAATTAGCATAGTTCATGGCATCAGCTTTGAGTAGGGGTGGAGAAGAACATTTGAGTAATCTCTACACAAATTTAAAATATTCATATTTCTTAATCCAGTAATTCCATTTCTAAAAATGTATCTTAGAACTGTAATTCTATCTGTAATCAGAACAAAGATGATAATTACAGCATTGTTTATAATAGTTAAAAAACTGAAAAGTATCATTAATAGGGGATTGGTTAATAATTAATGATCCTTAATAGCTTTTATATTTTAAAAGTATGTTTAGATCTGCATATTTGGATATGGCGAAAATCACCAAGATACATTGTTAGTTTTAAAAAGAAGAAAGAAACAGAATATGTGTGTATTATTTTCCTATTTGTATACAGCAAAACTCCAGAAAATGTGTGTAAATACATAGCAAATTTCTGGAAGCTTTAGGAAATTGTTAGAAATGGACAATTTTGGATATGAGGTAAAGATTTTGGGTGGGAAAAGGTTTAGTTTTTCATTATATATGCTCTTGTGTTGCTTGCAAATTTAAAATCATGTAATGCATCATTGAAATTACTGAAGAAAAAAACTACTTGGAAAAGCAAAAATTTAATATACCTCAGCTGTTTTGATTATAATATAATGTTTGGGATAACCATAGCTTGCTATTAGAAAGATCAAATTATGCTTAAAAGAATAACTCAAGTACATGAACTATTTACAAAGGTGGTTATTTTCAGTGGGTAAATGATAAAACTTCATTAGGAAAAGTTCATATATTCAGCATAGTCTGTATGTATTTCACTGTATGATATGGGTTTGCAAAGTTGTTCCTGATAGGCCCTCTGCTGCATGATGTGCTTTTAGGACTTTGCTGTGTAAAGGTAGCTAGGTACCTACCTTTGCAAGCTAGCAAGCTAGTCGCTCTGGCATCCTAGTGTTTTCAGTCAGTCTACTTTTTTGGTCTTGGGTGATCCAATTTTAGCACTTGAGAGGTAATTATCAATGGATGAGGAGTGGTTTAGACCACTCAGCGATCCTATCAGCAATCCAAAAGGGAAGAAAATAGAACTGTCAGGTTTGGGATAGAACTGTCAGTGATATATGAAAGAAGTTACACAAAATAGTGAAGCCAAAACTTATCTTTCAAACAGTACATTACCCAATTATAACAAAAACACTGTATTTCTCCAATTATTGATCATTTGTTTCCCCAATTATAAGTAATATAGGTTCATTTTAGAAAGTAAAGAGAAGTGTAATTTATATCTTATTATCCTCAAGAAATTTCTCTAAACTATGAATACCAATGCAGAATTTCCTTTAAATTGTGTACTCTGTTTATAACTTTAAGAATTTGGTTGGGAATGTGAAGTTATATATAGTTTACCCATTTCTCTGTAGGCTATGTGCATAATCATGCAAAAGAAACTGGAAAAATTACTCTTGAGTAGGGAAATTGGGGGCAGAGGGGTTTGGGAGAGGTCAGGGATGGGAGGGACCATTTTGAAAACTCTTTTGTATAATTTACTTATTTTTCCATGTCTGTTTAAAAATATAAAACCACTGTAAAAATTTAAAAACACAATATAAAAACTATATTAATCTCCTTATATTCCTAATTCTTATATAGAAACTCCCATTACTAAATCATAAACCAAAAAAAAATAGTTTAGTAAGAACACACCAGAAACAACATTTCTACTTAATCATACAGATAAAAAAGAAGGAAGCATTGAAAGATGGTACAGAGGGGAGAGATTAGAATAAAGAGTAAAACTCCTGAGTGAAAGGAAAAGGAAAAGGAATCTATCCAGAGATGGAAGGGTTTCATCCCTTGAAACTCTAAAGGCTCCAGATTTCCAAAATAAGTCTGCTACTTTGAAAATATTGCCAGTCCTTTGAGACTTAAATGATAGAAATTCATGAAAAAAGACTGACATCAATTGTCACCAGGAAAAGGTGAATGGGTAGAATGAAAACAGGAAGAAATCATCAGGAGGAGATAATGGAAATTTGAAAAAGTGTAAGAATTGAAATAGTTGACTTATCACAGATATTAAAACACAGAACAACTTTGCTTTCTCTGGTCAATTTTTTTAAATGTTAAACAGTAGCTGCTTTTTGATTCACTGGCTCTTGTACACTCCCTCTGAGGTGATACAATTCTTAACAGAGACAGCACTGAGCAAAGTAGATGGAGACAGGAACTTTTGAGGAATCATAATCTGTATAGATAAAAGCCACAGTTATAACCTGAGGAACTGGTTAAGTTTTATAGAGACATTGAATCTGCAATCTTAGAGTTAAGTGTACTATAACTGTTTTGGAGAAAATTGAACTTTACAAAATTGAAATCAGAAAAAAAGGCACAAATATTAAGAACCAACAATTCCTTAGAACTGCCTCATCTTCTCCATGCATCCTTATTAAATGCTGATGAACATTTACTTTTAGAGAAGTCAAAATAGGGGTGTGTTGCCTGGAAATGCTCTGTATCTGTTATCTGAAATTTACAGCTTTTATCCCATTTTAAGTAAATATCAGGTACTTAGCTAATTAACTGTGGTACTCATGTAGTCTTGTTTATAGGAAAGTGTCAACTTTCAGGATATTGTGTGCAAGTCTTAATAAAATTACGTAGAAAATGGCAGTGTACTTTCTTTTCATAGGCTGACCTTTTGGTCACTACCATGTGAAAATTGCTCAAAACAAAAAATAATCTAAAGGTTGAAACAAGATAAGATCAAACTGATGTCACAGTAATTACACTGAGTACCATTCAATCATTGGATGGAATTTACTGCTGATCCCTGGGCTTAGGTACAGGTGGGTACATGCAATTTTTATTACTCTGCTACTATAAAAGACAGGTGAGGACTTTATTAACTGCATTTACTGAGCAGTCATAAGACAAAGCTAAAACCTGTCTTCAGATCCTCAATCAACTGCCCTGCATATATCCTGCAAAAAGTCCAGAGAAAGGTAATTTGAATGAAACAACTTTGGGGATTTTAATGGATTAAGGAATAAAAATTTAATAATTTAGTCGAGGGGGCTATATATATATCTTAGTAAGGAGAGAGTTAGACAGGCATTTAGACATTTTTTTTTCACTTTAATGTTTGAATTAGAAGGAAGTCTGCAAAATTGTGTATTTCAGTCAATCCGCCTGTTCTGTTCCCCACTCTGTCTCTGGTGAATCCTCTTAAACCCCTGCACCTCTGACCTGTACCACAGTCTTGTATGTGTAAATAAATAAATCTTTAAAAAAAAAAAAAAAGAAGGAAGTCTGCCAAATTGTGTTCTGGGATCATAGGCAAAGCTGTTATCTAACAAGGCAGAACCATAAATGTTTCTTGCTGAGATACTTGAGTGCTTGTTAGTATCTAAAATTTGTTCTTAAGTGCTGGATGTCATTTGAAAGGCATTCTTTGAAGTGATTTCCAGGGGTCAGGCAGAAGCTGATTAGACATGATGGAAGTTGCTGATAATTGTCTTATCATCAGTTTTGAAATGATGAGAAACTATAGCTTCAGACTGGCCAATGATAAGAGTGGCTTCTGATATCCTTGAATGGGCTCATGTAGGCTTGAATAGGAACACTGAAATTTCTTGAGTAACATTATTTCCATTTTCTTCTTTCATAAAATGCAATAAAATAAGAGTTAGTAGTTTTTCTCCAACTATTACTGATGACTTTGTTCAAATCAAATTGGATTGTTCCAATGAAACATTCTCAAAACTTTTGCCAACCTTAGTTATATTGCATTAGGGATAGTTGAATGGCAGCTGGTTGGGAAACTGAGAGTAGGAAATAAAAATGCTCTTTTGCCTCTATTTTGTTAGAGTTGAGGAAAAGGTTTTAGGCAGGTTTGTGTGGCTCTCTTGGAAATGAAGGAGCTCCATTTAATTTTCACAAGAACTTTTATTTCTTTAGCTCTATAATCTTCCCCCAAATGAAATTAATATATATCATTTGTTATGTTATAATACAGTATATTTTTAAGTTTCAACTTTAACTTTGGTTTCGCTTTTCTTTTTTTTTTTTTTTTTTTTTGCAGTAACAGGGTTATTGAAATTTTGAGTCATATTTCTTGCCATTTCCTGCTAAAAGGGTAGAATATGAACACTGTTAGGAAAGCAAATGATTATGTTCCAGATCATAATCTTAGTTTTACTCCACAATTTTTTTAAATGTGGAGCTCAAATTTACATGAAAACTCAAAGAGGTGGGAAATAGAATTGGCAAAAATTAAAAAGTAGAACATATCTTGTCCTAAAGTAGATCAAAATAATTTACTTTTACAAAGATAAAATGTATAGAAATCAATTGATATTTCCATTGAGAGTGGCATGATCCATAGCATCAAACTTCCATTTTTAATATATTGTGGAACCTAGAGTAGTTTTCTATCAATTTATGATCCTTGTGAATTCTGCTTTTGGTATATATAACATTTCAGCATTACCCACTGTAATGCTGTACAAAATAAACAGTATTTCCTTGGTTCATCAGAGATAATGTTCTAGCTCCCTCAATAATATGAGATATAAATGAGAGTGTTTGTGTGGCTCTGGGTGAACTAGAGTGAACTGGGAGTGGAATCCAGGGCAACATAGAGAAGACAATTTTAACAGCACAACCCATGACTGATAATCAAAATCATAAGGGAGGAAATGAATTAACTAGTACTTCTTGACTATGGGGGTGCCATAGGGAAGGGCACTATCTTAAGATGAGATCATTTTCTGATGACTCTGGAAAATCCTTTTAGTTTTCTGAATTTAATTGTCTAGTCTATGAAATAGGTACCATAATAGTGTTTTCCTCATAAAAATGAGAAAAGAATCAAACAAGGAAATGTAAGCAAAAGGCAATATTGGTCCTCTTTTCCCTGCATCCCATTAATCAACAATAGTTCTCGGAACTGGATCAGTTAGAAAATGCCTCTCATCCAAATGAACTTACTTTATTCTAACACTGCTCTGAAGAAGGTGAAGTCATTGAATGTGTAAAGTAAAAAATTTCATGGGCAAGGTAAATTTAAGTTGGCACAAAATAATGTTGCTTTTAAAAAGATTCCAGTATCTTATTTAGGAATGTATCACCTGAAAAAAGGCATTTAAGAAGTTCATTATAAAATCTTTCAAGGTAGTATAGTGAGGTGTGGTTCAGAGCTTGGAGTCTAGAACTGTAGAGAGACCTTTTAATATCTTATACTGCCCGTAACAAATTTTGTTGTTTTGCATAGGTTACTTCACCTTTGCCAAAATGAGGATAATACTCATAAGGTTTTCATGAATATTGAGTACATTTGTATGTTCAACATGCTTGAAAGTATATCTAGAACATGTAGGTGCTCAATTAATGCCAGGCATTATTTTAACAATAATTCCCACCTATGTCATGTGAGGCAGTGTGCTGGGCCTTAAACACCTTCCTTCTAGGGTTCCCTTTCACTAGTCACTGTTCACTGAAAGCAATCTACTTGTCTTCTCCTCTGTCATTGCTGGATGAGGGACTAATGAAATGAAGCCTTAGGTTAACCACCTAGAAGTCAGTTAGATAGCATTTGTTTTTTCAAAAAAGAATGATGCCTTCAATCCTATCCAGTCATCTCAAAAATGTGCTATGAGTCAGTTGGGTTAACTGTGAGAGTATGGATGAGTCAATCTCATATACCACCACTGCTAGAAAACCCCAAAATCACACTCTCTGGGAGGGGGGAGGAACGGCAGTGTCTTTGTGAGTGAGAAACCGGATGCCACAGTGTACTTGTAACTTTGCTGCAACAAATTTTTATGAGTATTTGCATATATATTTATGTGTGTACATAATATATTTTACTTGCCTTAAAGTCCTTCAACAATAGGATAGATATGCTGGGGTTATAGATTTCTCAATCCTGACAGCTTTATAAGGATTTTGTTTTTCTGAGCAGATTTTTTTACAGAGCAGAGAATTTGCCCACAAAAGTCTCCTTGTTCATTGCCAGTAGATTTTCACTGTTAGGGCAGGTTGCACTCCCCCCAAATGGCCACAAAAGTATATCTCAACATACACTCTCTCCTGATATGTGGGGTGGATGTGTATATGTATGATACTTGGCATGTCTCTATACATATATGGTACACTGGTAGAGTGCTTATTTTATAAATCATTTAACACATTAATTATATACAACGACAGTAAATTATATGCAACATGTTAAATAATAATATTCTAAAATTATGGCAATGTTGTTTTCACATTCAAGAATGCTACTTTTTTATTAATAGTGATATTATAGCAAGAATCTAAATTTGCGCACACTTAGAGTTTATGTGAACTTAGAGTTTCAGAGACACTCAATTTAATCCCTGAAATTCTTAGATACACTTTTTATTAATGTTTTATTTAAAATTTTTATGACCTTGATATTTTAGCAAAAAATGACTCCTACCTGTGCATATTTAGCACTTAAAGAGTAACATACTAGCCAGCTACAAGTTATATAGTTGAGAACAGTCTTTAATGACTATAATATCTGAAAGTATTTTATTTTATTAAACATTTATTCTAAGCTGTCATTCCAGCGTTATCTTGTTCCTGGGCTTGAATGACAGCTCTGCATTAGCAACTTATGATTGCTATTATAACAATTCTAAAGTCCCAATGCAGCATAATCGCATTTACTGTGCGTGGCAGGGTAGCCTGGTGGCAGCATGGATTTTATCCTTATGAAAGCGTCACATGAAGGAAAAACAAACATATACATAACTGACTGGAGTTCAGGACAGACCGGAACTTCATCTAGGAAACCAGCAAAGTGACAGGTGAATGCAGTGGGGAAGAGTTATGACTTTGGGCTTGTGTAAAACCCTCACAGAATAATTGGTAGCTGAGCAACTTTTTAAAGGACTCTGGGGTGGATGGACTAAGAAGGGGCAGAAATGCCTTACTAGCCAAGTTGAAAAAATGCACATTTTGTTGTAGTCCTATTATTCCATGTGGCAGTTGATGGGAGGTAACTGCCTGTTGAGTAGAAGTGGGAGTTTCTCAGTGCAGTTGTATGTATAGGTCACTATCTACCTCTGTTGTCTATAAGGTATTCACTTAGAAAACCAATAATCTGGGGCTAGGAAATCTGCTTAATATTGAACATATTTTGCAAAGTAGCGTAAATCCCAGCTGAACATAATTATTCTTCCAGCCAGTGATTCTTAATGCTTTTCTTCCAAATTCCAAACCAGAAGACCTAAAGATTAGGGTGATAAAAAGATTTATTAAAATGTTTTCCAAAACACCTAGAATTTGAGGTTAATCCCTTTCCGCTTGGTTAATCTCATTTCTTAAAAAAAATAATATTAAGAGCTACAGCAGGGTTGACTTTGGTTCTTTTTTTCAATCTTTATCATAAGCAAATTTTAATATGTGCATTGACTTCATGCTCTCACATTCTGCAATCTTGTTATAAATGTTTCTCTCTGAATTAATTCTGATATAATTGTTCACTGCATAATGCTGGATTTTCATAATATATGAGCTGTAATATCAAAGCATAAAACTGATACTAACTTAAAAAGGAAACTAGTTTTAATTCTGAAAATTTCCTTATGAATTTTATATATCAATGAAGCAGTAGTTCTCAAACTTTTTGGTCTCAGAATCCCTTAACACTCTTAAAAATTATCAAAGATTCCAAAGAACATTTGCATATGAAGTTATATTTACATATTGAGAAATTATGTCAGAAAAGGTTTTAAGATATTTGTTCATTTAAAAACAGCAATGAAAATCCCATTGCATGTTAACACAAATAATGCATATTTATATAAAAAATGAAAATTTCCCAAATCAAATCAATTAGAGTGGCATGGTCCCTTCCATTTTGTTTCTAAAGTTATGCCAGCTCTCTTAGATTCTTTGCCTTTCAATAATAATAATAATAATCCTGGGAATATTCATAAAGCCTGTGTTGGAATTTTTGATAGGCATTTCATTAAATGCAGAAATCAATTTTGAGGGCCTCCCTGGTGGCACAAGGGTTAAGTCTCAGCACAATGTAGCTATCCCCAGACAGGGAGCTGACCTATGTGGCACAACAGACTTCTCCTGCCTTGCCCACTGCTCCACTCAGCAGTTTATTTCAGTGAATCTGCCTGTTCTACTCTTCACTCTGTCTCTGGTGAATCCTCTCAACCTCCCACATCTCCGGCCTGCACCACAGTTCTTGTATGCATAAATAAATACACCTTTAAAAAAAACCAAGAAATCAATTTGGAAAGAATTGAAATCTTTACCGTGTTGAGTTTTCCAATCTATGAACATGATATGTCTCTCTCTGTAAGTCTTCCATTTGGGTTCATTTCATTTGTATTTTATAATTTTCAGCATACAAGACACATATATTTGTTAGTTTTATATACATGTATTTTATTTTCTGTAGTCATTATAATTGTAAATGTGTTTTTAACTTGTGTCCATATTATTGTTTTAAATATATAGAGATGCAATTCATTTTGTTGTGTGTAGATTTTACATCACACATTCTTGCTAAACATATTAACTAGTTCCGGGACTTTTGTGTAGGTTCTTTGGTTTTTAAAAAATGTGTTTGGTTATGGCATCTATAAATAGGGATAGCTCTATTCCTTTTCAATCTGGGTGCCCTTAATTTTGTTTTCTTGCCATATTGTGCTGGTTAGAACTTCGAGTACTATATTGAATAAGAGGTAAGAGTGGACATCCTTGTATGTTTCCGATATTTGAAGTAAAGCATTTGATTTTTCACCATCATGATGTTAGCCATAGGGATTTTATTTTTTTGTAAATTGTCTTTATCAAGTTGAGAATTTTTTATTGTTTGCTTATAGTTTTTATATCATGAAAGGCTTGAATACTGTCAAATGCTTTTTCTGTCTATATAGTCATGAATTTTTGATCCTATTGATAAGCTGAATTACATTATGATATTAAAATATTGACTCAGCTTGTAACTCTGAATTATTCCCAGTTGGTCAAGTTGTATAATTCTTCTTATACATTGCCTGGTTCCCTTTGTTATTATTTTGTTTAGAATTTTTGCCTCAAATTTCATGAGATAGGTTAGTCTTTAGCTTTTTTTTGTTTTTCTTTTTGGGTATAGTCTTTTTCTAGTTTTGGTGTCAGGATAACCCTGGTGTCATAAAATAGATTGGGAATTGTTTTCTTCTCTCTTATTTTCTAAAAAGATCTGCATATTTGCTCTCAATTTTTCTTTGAATATTCTGAATTGTCTTTTTATTGATAATAGAGGCTTTGTCCTTCTTAACTATCATAATTTGAGCATAAGCAACCCCAAAACATTTTCACTTAAAAATGGGTATTAAAAGCTTAGTCCTTTTATCTTACCAGAGAGTATTGTGGGATGTGAGAGTTTTCTAATAGGATGTTTTCTATTGCCCCTTTCTCAGGTGCAGTGAGGTCAATACCTAGGTTTAGTAAATCACTCACCTCCCCTTGGGTGGCCTGTCCTTACATAGTCAAAATGCTTAGATAAAGCTATAGCTACAGGTATGAATAAATAAGGACGTGCATTTAGAAAAACTCTGATTAACCTTCTTTGTTGCCTATTCTGCTGTATTACTGGATATCATATACTGTTGGATATTGACAATGAGTCTTAGAGCTCACCACCAGTGAATAAAAAAGTGAGAGAAAAATGATCTTTTCCTTCTATTCTCCAACTTGAGAATGTGGGAATGAGAAGGATGGGTTCAAATGTTGTCATATATAAGCCTATACACACACACACACAAACAAACACACATATACATACATGCATACAGACATATATTCCTATGTATTATCTAACTTAAGTTTTATATTGCATAAATGTTACTAGTTCCTCTGGTGGGGACTTGAGTCAATCCTCACTGAAGATTGCAATGAGAACAATGAGTGAAGGCAAAAGTATCAGGATTTATTGTAAATGACAGAGCAAGAGAAAGAGCTCCAGAGAATCTCCTTTGGAAAGGGGAGGCTCCTGATCAAAGCCTTAGCTTTGGTTTTTATAGAGTTCAAGGCTTTGGGCAAGAAGCAAACAACTGGGTATTCTTGTGTTTTCAGGCTGGTGTTTCTCTGGTGCTTTGCAGTTTCTGTACATACCTCCTTATACATCATGCATTCAGAAAAAAATCCCACCCAGACATTAGGATTTTAGTATTATAATGAGTCCCCTGCTACTGTGGGTCCCTTTTGGTCATTCTGCACATGCGTCATTATCCGGCTTTGACTAGTTTGGGCCAGTGTCCTTCCTCCCTTAATCATAGGGGTACCCAATAGACTGTAAAAATAGCTAAAGAATTCATACATTCTTAAAGGTTATTGATAGAAACAATGGATCAAAGAAATGTATCCATTTCTTTCTCCATCTGGGGCTTTTCCGACACTGACGTGTTTCTGTCTCATGATGAGACTTCTTAATGGGGTAATGTATTTAAAGAGTTAATTTACTGTTATATTATTAAGCCCTATTCTACTGGTTTATGTGAGAAAAGGGAAGATTCATTTCTCTACCTCTCTCCTAAAATGAATTTTTAAATATATTCCACACGACTTTAGAGTATGGTGGGAACTGTAAGCAGAAGGATCAAGATACTGATTGTTGATTATTAGCAGTAATTTTCAAAGTATCGATTGTTACTACGTCTGGTAAACCTATTGTAGCGTAACAGTTTTCTCTCATGCATCTGATTTTTCTCTTTTGCAGGAGTGTCATGGATTGCTACAGAAAATACGCAGCTGTCATTCTGGCCACATTGTCTGTGTTTCTGCATATTCTCCATTCCTTTCCTGATGGAGAGTTTATAATGCAGGGTGTGTGACCAAACAGGTTTGCAGTATGAAGAAAAATGCACATTTCTATATAGACATCAATAACCCCATTAATTACAGTGCCACTTCTTTTCAAATGTGATGAATCTTTGCTACTGGACATATCTAGGCACTTGTAGATTGTAAATGTATAATTAAGTTCAGAAAGTATACAGTGAAGATGATATTTCCATGTCCACTTAAATAACCAGTGTATTTTCATCTGAAATAGAATCCTCATTATTTTTTATCTGAATTAGTATGAAAATTACTTCTTTTCAGTTAGCTGAGTTTTTCAACATTTCTCCCAGAAGAGTTGACAGGATTTTAATATTGCCTTTGTAGATGAATTTTCACATCCGTTAGCAAGGAAGAATAACAAAGCCTTTTTATGCAGTAAATCTGCTTTGTTGCATTGTTTGAAAAAAAATTCATATAGTAGCTGATATAATTCCATCTGTTATGAAATTGTGAGCCACTATTGGTTATGGTTTTTCCCTAGACAAGGGATAATATTTTAATTCCAATTCCCAAGTGCAGATGTCTGATCTAATATCAGGATCTCTACACTCACCAACCTTTTTTAATGCTGACATAATTTTTTTCTGTCAATATTTGCAATTTCTGTGGGAAAAATAGCAGATTCTAAAGGGAAAGTATTTTGCCTCTGGGCAAAATTTCCTTTTAGATGAGTATGGTGTTTTCATCTGTCAAGTTCTGTGTTCCCTATAGGCCTTCTAATAGCATTGCCATAGAGGATCCATTCTTGCACAGAGACAAACAACTACTACTGAGATTTCCTACACATAGCTGCAAAAATTGTTTTCCCATGAATGGAACTATAATCAATATAAAGATGTTATATATGGGTATTAACATAGAGCTAGAAGTGTTTATTTTCTTTTTATTTCCAATGGCATAAAGAATACTTACCATTCCATAATAAGGAAAAACTAGTAGTTTCTTTTTGAATCCTTTTTGAATTATTATTATTATTTTTGTGTGTGTGATAGATTGTCCGGAATGCAAACTAAAGGAAAACAAATTCTTCTCAAGAGTGGGTGCTCCAATTTACCAGTGCATGGGCTGCTGCTTCTCCAGAGCATATCCCACCCCAGCCAGGTCTAAGAAGACAATGTTGGTCCCAAAGAACATCACCTCAGAAGCCACATGCTGTGTGGCTAAAGCATTTACCAAGGTGATAACTTAAAGAGCCTATGAAACTTCCGAACAATCCACAAAGAGACATTCATGGGGATTTAATGAATGTAATGACCCCCTTTGTTGGGGACCCTTTTACTGGAAGGGGCTGCATATGTCACCTTTCATCAGTAGATTCAGTCAGCACCTCAGGTAGACTGGGTGTATTTCAAATGATATTGGGGTGGAGGTGATGGGGGTAGGTTGGGAAAGAGTATAGGGTACTTATACAATACAATCTAACCTTTCAGAGTGAAAAGATCAGTCAAAGAGGAGAATATGCAAATGTAGCAAGCATCTATTTTGTTTAGCTGGCTAGGGGCAATTTTGTGTAACAGTTTTCAGTTTTGCTCATCTATCAATCTGTCTAAAAAATTTTCCTTCCCTTTTAGGCCACAGTGAGGGGAAATGCCAAAGTGGAGAACCACACGGAGTGCCACTGCAGTACTTGTTATTACCACAAATCTTAACTGCTTGCAAAGTACTCTGTTGATGACTGCTGGTTTCCTGGAATGGAAAATTAATTTGTTTTGTGTTTATGGCCTTGTGAGATAAAATCCTCCTTTTCTTTTTCACACTAATTTTGATGTGCTTTAAGTATATACTGTAGCTTTACTGCCTTTCTCTTTATCCTACAGAATAGTCAACAGTTGAGCTCTTTTTACATGGAACGAAATATAGCATTTAACATGACCATAAAAAGCTTGTCCTGCTAGAAATAAAGTCTTTTAAATCATCATTCCATCATTGAATTCTATTTTTTTTTTAAAGATTTATTTATTTATGCACACAAGAGCTGGGGTACAGGCCAGAGTCCAGGGAGGTGAGAGGATTCACCACAGAGAGCGGGGAGCAGAACAGGCACATCAACAGAAGCACACTGCTGAGGGGAGCAGCGGGCACAGCAGGAGAGGTCTGCTGCACCATGTGGGTCCCTCCCTGGCCGGCAGCAGGGATCGAACTCGTGCTGCAGTGGCTGCGGTTTGCTTCATAGTGCGTTGCTTAACCCACTGCGCCACCAGGGAGGGCCTGAATTCTATTTTTTCCATAAAATTGTAAAGTCAGTTGCTTTTGATAGGGTTAACTGAGTGAAATAATTGGTGAGCTGGGGCCCTATGTACTTAGTGATCTGACACTGCAGACCTATGTTCAACTAGAAAAATACTGGAGAACACCTCCCTAGGGTTTGGAAGAAACAAAAACTCTCCTAGCTTGACGTTTCTATTCACTTGGCTTCTGCCTCCCCCAAACCAAACCAACCAAAACAAAACAAAAAACTGGGGAAGGTGAGATGGATTTTATGAGTTCTTGGTAATCAGGTTATAACCAAATGTGGCTAAGAAAATAGTATTGTTGTACCATTAGGAGTAATGGCACTCCTAAATTCCAGAGGCATCAGTTCTTTCATTCCATGTTCAGGTCTGACTGGGAAGGAATAAATGATGAGCATTTATGGAGCACTTATGGGCTAGATGGAATACCAGGCACTTTCATTAATTCTATGCAAATGCTTCAGAGCATTGGCATGCTTCAAAGTCACATTTATTGAGCATTTATACTTAAAAGCAGAGATAGACCTTACTTTGAGGGTCATGGTTTTTACCCATTAAATTATATTAGATATGGTAGAGATCAAAGCCACTCACAAATTCTACTCTTAAAGGAGACTGAAATTTAAAAAAAATCACACTGGTCACAGATAATGTTTTAAAAAAAAAAATTTCAGTTCTCACCAATTTGTCAAGTTCCATTATTGAGTGACAAACCAAATCTTAACAGGTTGGTAAATGCAACAGGTGTCAGGGTGAAAAACTGAAATGAGTACTTGTACTTTTTAACAAACAATAAAAGATACATGAAGACATTACTTCAGATATTCATTAATTAACTTGATATCTAGAAATTCTGGCATAGTGTTAGATTGTGGGGATTCACAGATATCAGAATTCTTTGGAAGATAAAGTTGAGAAGGTGAAATATAGTTTAAATTGAGAAAAGAGGGCCTCCCTGGTGGTGCTCAGCACTATGACACTATCTGTAGCCATTACAGCATGAGTTCGATCCCCAGCCAGGGAGCTGACTCACATGGCGGAGCAGACCTCTCCTGTCTCACCTGCTGCTCCCCTCAGCAGTGTATTTCAACAGATCTGCCTGTTCTGTTCCCCTCTCTTTCCCTGGTGAATCTGCTTATTCCCCCACCCCTGAACCTCTGGCCTGCACCCCAGGTCTTATATGCATAAATAATCTTTAAAAAATAGCTATTCATTGAGAATATACTATGTGTCAGGTCTTGAGAGATGTTGGGAGGATTCAGAATGGAAAGCTACTGACACTCTCTTGGTTACACTGCTCTTGTCCATGTAAGATCATTCTATTTGATGGAGGGGATGGTAGGAGAGAGGATGGGGACATCCCCTGTTCATACAGTTGACTCAACCCTGGTGAACACTAGGGTTAAATTTTGTGGTTATTTGAACCTCTCACCTGACCATGGACCAGGTATTGTGCTGGTCTTGGCAAGGCCAAGATGAATATAACACAGATCCTGCCCTAAAGCAATTCACAGTTCAGTGATGAAAAGAGGCATAAAGAATTACACCAGGTATGGACTTTGATGACATGTAGAAAGGGATGTTTAACTCAGTTTTTTAGGTTCCTATCGAGACCTTTACAGGGTAGGCAATACTTGAGTTAGGTACAGAAGATAAGTAGATAGATGGGGAAAGAGTATGCTTTAGTTTGAAGAAACAGAATAAGTAAATGTCTTGAGATGGAAACCAGTGTGAAGTTCACAAATTGCCAGAAGGAGAGTGAGTGGACTTCATGGAATTGGTTGGAGAGCTAGAGCTACAGAGACAAATAGAGATTTGCCAGGAAAATCCTTACAAAAGATGCAAAGAAATGTTCATTTAAGTGAGAACCCTTGTTCCTTAGAGAAGATGCCTGAAACCATAGAATAAACATGCTCCTTTCTGCAGGGTCAATTTTACTTGAGGACTTGGAGAAATGTGATTTTAATTTCAAAACAAAAACTGATATAGACTACAGAGTAAAATTATAACACTGGATTTAAAACTGTGACCTGGAAAGGAACTACAGATGGAACCTTCTAGATCTGCTCTTCTGAATCTTCTCTAAAACTCTTGAGCGCTCCATCACTCTTCCTGCTGTAGGAGTACTTATAGACAGGGGTTTGAGTTCTATTAAATAATATGTTCATTCAGCTTTGTACTTTGGAAAAATCAATCTGATAGCAATAAAAGGGTGATGTGGGAAGTGAGACATCTAGTGATGCAGAACCATATCACTTAGGGTCTTTGCAATTGTCTTGGTAGGGACAACTGACAATGAGAGGAGGAAGAAGAAGAGACAACATTATGGGGAAAATTGGAAGGAAATGACATGATTGTGAGTGCGACTCCTGATTTTGTGTGTGTGGCTAATGCATGATTGTGCCAGTAACTAAGAAATGAAAAATTTGTTCAGCAATATGGGGGTGGGGTGGGGAGAGGACAAGTTCATTTCAGGACTTTGCTGAGTTGATGTCTAAGTAGTACTCAGTGAGCATTTCTGATAGGCAGTATGTCCAGTGAAATGTAGCTGAAGAAAGGACTCCAGCCTGGAGGTACAGGTCTGAGGGACATCAGTGATTTTGGTATCAAAACTATACAGTGACTAGCATTGCTCAAAAGGATATGAGGGCATGTGGAAGAAAAGATGATGCTGAGCCACCAAAGGTGAAAACTCTGAAGTGGCTACAGGGATGTCAGAGACAGAGTAGGGTTCAAGGAGGAGGTCAGTGAGACAGAGATGGCCCCTATGCATCAGTCTGGCTCCTGGGAGTGAGGGGAAAGCATGGGAGGGGAAGAATGATAGAAGGAAGGGGGAAGAATTATGAGGAAGATATAAAAGGCAGGGGAAGGAAAATGTGCAAGAAGAGGGAGTGGCAAGATGGGGTGCTGGAGCAGGCCATGACCACAAAAGTGGCCAAATGGAATTAAACCAGACAGAAAAGCCATGACCCTATTCTTCCACTCCTTCCTCAACTGCATTTGGAATCTATGGAATCACCATACAGTCAAAACCTCTAGCCTAGATGAAGCCTTTGTGCAAAATGGAAAAAGATGCCCTCTCTTTGGAGGCAGAGAGCCTGGAGTAAATGACTTTGTCATTTGTATATCAGTAGCCATCACTTCCTACCTGGACAGCTTTCTGTAATACACACTGTGCAGACAAACATGGCAGCCCTGTTCATATGTCATAATCCTAATATGATCATTATTGCATTTTATCTCCTATTGGCAAGAATCTTAGCTGACATCGAAGGTCACAAGTATTGATGTCTCACTATATTTATACTACTAGAAAGTTTTTAGAGAAAATATTGCCCCAAATAGTTTTGTTTTGCTTTTGTCACCTGTGGGGAAACTAGAAGAACTGCTTGTAACCTCCCCAGCAGGAAGGTAAAAACCAAAGAATCCACATGTAAGTGACCATGAAGTTGACATGAATAAGTTGGTTAGGACCACAAACCTCAAGTGGCTTAGAGAGGTCCATTTATGTGAGAAAAAGTTAAACAACCAACATCAAACCACCTGATGTTTGCACACCACTTTTACTTTCCCCAATATTTCTATGCCTAATGTGTCAATGAGTCTCATTCAGTCCATTGTGGACTGCAAGCCTGGGAAGGTGATACCACTGACATTTGACAATTGGATAAATGGAGGCACAAAACACTTCTGTTGTACAGGAATTGAGAACACATGGAATCACGGGTCTTTCCCTTTCTAGTTTTGTGCTGATTCTTTTGATTTCAGTTTCTTCTGAAGCACCTCTCTGGTAGCACAAGGGACTAAGCATCATACTGTGAAGCATCTGCAGCCACTACAGCACGAGTTCCATCCCTGGCCAGGGAGGTGACCCACATGGTGTAGCAGACCTCTCCTGCCATGCCCGCTGCTCCCCTCAGCAGTGTATTTCAGTCGATCTGCCTGTTCTGTTCCCCACTCTGTCTCTGGTGACTCCTCTTCCCCCCAGTACCTCTGGCCTGTACCCCAGTTCTTGTATGCATAAATAAATCTTTAAAAAAATTGATTTCTTCTTAAGATATGCAATTTTTGCTTTACCTCCTATAATAATTTCAGCTGCTTCATAGAAACCTTACAAGACAACCCTGCTCATAGCCACTGTCTGGGTCACCTTTTAAAATAACCACTTAGAGCTGACCTCTGCTCCAACTGCCTTATAAATACCAGGTGTTCATTATGCTGCTCTCCATTTCCTCCTCCCTCATGACCTAGGACCTAAGACAGCTCTTCTTTTGACTCATAGTGTCCTCCCCACCATCCCCCACCCTATTTTGGGATCTGTAAATATTAAATCTTGTGACTTGACTTCCTTTATGTGAGTGTATTGAAGCTGCACCTTCAATTAAAGACCCTGGAGTTTTCACTTCCCTAAAATGGGAGTTCAGATGTTGAGGGCACTATCTGTTTACCACACATGGGGGGCTTGTGCCTCCTTATTCTGCAAGTCATAATCTGCATATTCTCCGTTAAGTATACCAGCTCTGGCCTCTCAACATACCTACAAAAATTCTGTATCTCCTTGGATACTGAACAGGAGAATCTTTGGAGATTTGCCCAGGCATCTGAAGAGGTGAAATAGGAAATGTGAATTGTCCACTTATTTTTTTTCTGGAAGCTTGGATTGAGCATTACCTTTACCTCTTCTCTTGATTCACTCAATATCTCCAGTAATTTTCTTCTTAAACTTAATTAGGAGAAACACAAAGATCTGTTATGAAAGTCAAGTAGGATTTCCATATTCTCCTAAGACTGCAGAGTATATGGAATTGTAAATATTAAACACTGTTTTTACAAAGAATTAAAGTGGGTCTGAGTTTCCTTAGAGCAAAGAGAGAAGTTAATTATTGCATCAAACTTTAAAATGTGGGACATAAAAATGAAATAGCTGTTGGATGTTTTTTAATGAATTCCCCTACTGAAATCCAGAAAAAAACATCTTCTTAAAAGTATTTTTCTATAGAATCTGACATCTAGGGCTCACTCATCTGAAGGACTTGAAAACTGAGATTTTCAGGAAGAGAGAGGGATATGGGATTCAGGGAAAGAGTCTGACCATGTAGTCTACAGCTTGGCATATAATTGAAAATTTGTCAGAATGTTTCTAACAAAAGATATTCTGTTGTTTTAAAGCCATTTCCACTAATGGAATGTTTGTAGAAAAGTAAATTGGAAAGCACAGAAAAAGTGATCAATTTTCTCGAAATGCTCTTGATGAGAAAGTGTGTTTGAAATACAGTCACTTATTCAGTTGCAAATGGTCTGTGAATAGTAATTGATTCTCAACTAAGTTGACAGTAAGTAGAATTTCTGCAAGTGCAAATTTCTTTCTGCACACCTTTTGTCAATTGCAACTCATGTTGGGGATAATTAGAAAAAGCTGGCAATACGAGTAGCCTGGGAAATGGTGGTGAACTAGGAGGCAGGATAAAGTAGTTTGCTGCAGATGACCTCAGGGGGATAAAAGAAAAGGAAGTAAGGAAATGTGGGCTGAACCAAGAAAAGCACTGCACGTGTGTGAAGGTGGAGGAAATGGGAAGGGCGTGTGTAAGTGGAGCTGCTGGCAGAAGCTTGGGTAAATGCTAGGGTAGGAGAATGGGAGAATGAAAGTCTTAACCTTGAATAGTAGGGAGAGAAATTATTTACTATCTAAATGGCACCATGGTTATTCTAGTGACTGTGTGACTCCTTTACCAATCTCTGACCTAAAAGTTATAACCTCAGGAATGTATTCGCTGTTTTCTTGGGCAGAGTAGATGCACCAGGGTGTGCCCTGTGGTTCCTGAAGCTGAAGGCACAAGTGCTCACTCATCACCGTACTGCAAAGTTGAGCGTGACCAGAAAGGCTTTCCTTTACCGCCAACCTTTCTATTCTGTAGCAGAGTTATTGCTGCCCCTAGTGGACAAGTGGAGCATGGCGGTTTCGAAAATGCGTGAGGTTGGGAGTTTTGTATCCTTCTATAGGGATGTTTGGCAGGATGTAGCTGAGTGGGCACATTTGTTTTCATATTGATGGGATCCTTCTATTCACTTGCTTGTAAGGTGCTCTTTTTTTTTTTTTAAAGATTTATTTATTTATTTATGCATACAAGCACTGGGGTACAGGCCAGAGGTGTGTGTAGGGGGGTGAGAGGATTCACCACAGAGAGCAGGGAGCAGAACAGGCAGATCAACAGAAGTACACTGCTGAGGGGTGCAGCGGGCACAGCAGGAGAGGTCTGCTGCACCATGTGGGTCCCCCCCTGGCCAGCAGCAGGGATCGAACTCGTGCTACAGAGGCTGCTGTTTGCTTCATAGTGTGTTGCTTAACCCACTGCGCCACCAGGGAGGCCCGTAAGGTGCTCTTTTACTGGCATCCAACTAGCTGCGGGGGGAAAGCTCTAATACGTGTGTGGTAGGTAAATTATAGCTTCAACATGATTTAGAATTATTTGATAAGCTAAAGTTCAAAATCCATCCACATTATTACATGAATTTCAAGATTACATTTCTAAGCGAAAAAAAAAGAAAAAGGCCTAAGGTCCTCCGCACATAGTTTAAACTATCATAAAATTTTCAGTAGTTGGAAATAATGCCTCTAAGCCTTTTCTTACTACCTACACACACAAAGATTTTTGCTGGTAGGGATCATTCAGAATTTGAAGAGATTGTCATTAAAAAGTCTTGCTGAATTTTGTGTAGCTATTTCCATCATAAAACTTGACAAAAAGCTATAAAGAAATAAGTACAGATTTCTAATCAAAATATCTGAGAACATTTCATTTGAAAGCTTTGACACCAATTTGATACTATGTATTTTTGTCACAATTATAATTATTTCTTTTTACAGAGTCCTACATGGACATTCTCATTCGTGAACATAAATATGTTTATATATGTTTTCAAGGTCCATTCTGCCAAGTCATTTTCTTTCCTGTGGTTGGAAGAGACACTGAAATTTTTTTTCCCTTATCTATGGATTCATTTACTTATCATTTTATTTGACTTGAGGGCTGAGTTTGGACTGGTTTGTGAAAATGACTGACTTTTAAGTTTCCAGAGAGTTGTACGTCTAGTTTACTGTAGAGGAAAATTGGGACAAGACCAGAGATACCCAACCTTTGAAGGAAATTATTTTCCCCCACCCCTCATCTATTCACCATTTGTTGGCATAAGGTGATTTGCAGCTGGGCCCTTTTGCTGTCCTGATTGACCCTAACTGTCCCTCCCTACTCATTTAGGATCAAAGGGAAGAAGGAGAAAAGGAGGCAGAGGCGTTGTAGAGAAAGAAAGAAAGAAGTGGAACAGGCTCCTGAATTCTCTTACTGGGCCCTTCACAGACACCCCTTTCTACCACGTTTTTGAAGAAATTCACTCATTAATTCCAGTTTGCCTGAAGCACCTGCCAGTTGCATTAACCTTTGAAGTATTTTGTTTCTTTTATTCCAGATATCAGAAACTCAGTACATCTTTAATTATATTCTAGGCTAGAAATAATAAATTTTTACTTTTTAGCCTGACCAATTTCAACATAAAAATGGGAAGCAGCAATTTGTGGTAAAAGTTGGAAATGGGGGCGGGGGCACTTCCTGAAGGCTGATGCTTACCCCACGCCAAGACTATCAAAATGAAGAATGAAACTCTTGTTCCCCCTCAGATGATCCCTTTGCCTTTCAGAATTGCTCTTTGGGAAGTTTTAGGAGCCTGGAATGTAGGTGAGTTGCCTAATTGCCTTGACTGTCCAGTAAATTCTCAGACCTGGAAATGCAAAGTCCCATCCTTCCTTTAAACTCCTTCCCCCCTGCTTTATATCATCACAGCAGCCCACCATTTAGGGAGCCATTTTTGGGGGTGTCTATCCTGCCGATCCCCTTGATGGCCATCTTGAATAAATTCAGTGCAAAGTCATGCTTGTGGTTCAGAGTTTGGCTTTCTGGTTTGATCATGTATAAGTCCACTTCTGGGTATTAGCTAAAGAATATGAAAACATTAATTTGAAAATCTATATACACCCCATATCCATTCCAGCACTGGTCACAATACCCAACACATGGAAACAACCTAAACATCTAATAACAGATGAATGGATAAAAAAGATGTGGTATACACAATGGAATACCACTCAGCCATGAAAAAAGATTAAATCTTGCCATTTGCAACAACATGAATAGATCCTGAGGGGATTATGTTAAAGTGAAATAAATGAGAAGGAGAAAAACAATTATCTGATGATTTTTCTCATTTGAGAAATATAAATTAAAAAAAAAAAAACAAGCAAAAGAAAAACAAACCCTTAGACACTGATAATAGAATGGTAACCAGAGTGGAATACAAGGGGGTGGGGGGCAGAGAACAGGTAGAGGGGGTCAACTTGGTGGTGGTGAATGGTAACTGGACAATAGGAGGTGGACAATAGGTGATATATACAGTTGCTCAGGTCATAAACTGTACACCCAAATTTATACAGTGTTACAATTAAAAAAAAATTAAGATGCTAGTGCCTAATCCCAAACCCAACACACCAGAATCCCTGATGCTTGAACCCAAGTATATGCAGACTGTAAAACTCCACAGGTGTTTCTAATGTGCACCCTGATGGAGAAATTTTGCTCCATATGATTATAAAAGTGATACTTAATTTGATGTAAGAACTCAAATAAGAATGGGGCTGGTGTCATCTATTTTTCTTTTCTTTCCCTATGGACAGTAAGTCTAAATTTCAAAGCACTGCTTGAAAAGTTGGCATTTTCCCTTTCTTCTTCCATCTTAAATAAACATCTTGAAATAAGCATCAAGAGAAAGCAGCAATGATTATTGCCTTTAATCCCGTTGGTTTCACTCAAATTAGAAGAATGTTCTTGATGGAATCATTTGTCATGTCACTTCACATTTTTATGTGAAGTAAGTTAGTTATGGGGTTCTTTTTTTTTTTTTTAAAGATTTATTTATTTATGCGCACAAGCACTGGGGTACAGGCCAGAGGTGTGGGGGGGGGGGGTG
>JAGFMF010011387.1:3087272-3103396 GCA_019455555.1 Galemys pyrenaicus
CCAGTGCTTGTATGCATAAATAAATAAATATTAATAAATAAATAAAGATTTATTTGTACAAGCACTGGGGTACAGGCCAGAGGTGTGGGGGGGGGGTGAGAGGATTCACCACAGAGAGCGGGAGCAGAACAGGCAGACTGATTGAAACACACTGCTGAGGGGAGCAGCGGCTACAGCAGGAGAGGTCTGCTGCGCCAAGTGGGTCCCCTCCCTGGCCTGCGGCAGGGATTGAACAGGTGCTGCAGTGGCTGCGGTTTGCTTCATAGTGCGTTGCTTAACCCATTTCCCCACCAGAGAGGCCCCTCTTTAACTTTTTGACAGATGGGGATGGGTATAGAGGCATGAGTCTTTAGCTTTACCTGGGTGCTTTCTGGTGTGGACTGTGCGCTGGCCTCCGTAGTCATGCGCTCATCCTCGCACAGCAGGCCTTAGGTGACACGACCTTATGGCCCTGGCCTCCTGGCTCAGCTGAGCCTGCCCACACACGCCCACACCCATGCGCAAGGGGCCCACCGTCAGGCACGCGTGCTCGGCGCCACGCTCCCCAGAGCCTCCTGCATTAGCACAATGAAGGCGACAGGTGACCGCCACAGAGGCTTGTGTAAAAAGCCTTATTAATTCCACTTACTCCACAGTCAGATACTACGTTTTCTAGTTTGTACCCTGGCACAAGTTGCTTAACCTTGTTGAGACTTAATGTCCATACTTGCCAAGTAGAGAGGATAATAATTCCTCCCTTATAGGGTTGTTGTTAGTGTGAAAGGGGGGGAAGAGGTAAATTGCTCAGCACCGGCAGGTAACAAAAACAAGTGTTAGCTATTTTTTTTTTATTACCCAGCACCACCAATTATTTTGTTATAACCTGACTATGTTTTGTTAAACATGTTTTAAATATATCAGTGCAATAAAAGCAAGCTGAAAACTAGAAAAAAAATATTTATAACTACAAAAGAAAAAGCTAGAATCAGTCAGACACACCTGATTTCTATCTTCTCTTTGTTAAAGGGCCTTTCAGCACATGCTTTATAGATAATGAAAAGCTCATTATTCTTCTCTCTCCTTTGGTTTGCAACCCTGCCTTTCAGGAGTTTCACAAAGGGGAAAGTGCAAGTTGTCTTATCTAAAACAGTGCAATAAATTGGTTGCCTGAGCTGAATTTTTATTTAATTTTCCCAAGGAAAATGTTGCTGGAACCAGACAAACCACCTGGGTCCTAAGAGCAACCTCTGGTCTTTTCAGGAAGGTGTTTAAATATACTCTTCAGATGCATACACCCACAGAGTGTGCATTTGCAGAATGGTGCTGCCAAGCAGGCATATGCCTCTGTGCAAATGGAGAAATCTGATTAAAAAACTGTGTAAGGTCCTTAATTCTGTCATCGTGAGCTGCCAATCAGCTAAAGAAGATTGCACATTATTGATTTGCTTCAGCAACCTCTTTCCTAGCTGTCAGGATCTGCTCTCTCCTACCTGACCCTCATCCCCCCATGTAGAGATGCTTTTTTTCTTTTTAAAGATGGCCACTTTCCTTCCTTTCAGTGCGTCAATGCAAAAGAGAAAATATTTTAAATGTTTTGTGCGTGTGTCTGAAAATCAGACAGTAGCTGCCTGCAGCTTATTTACTAGCTTGCAGAAATTCCACGCTTTTGTGGGTGTTGAGCGCCACCCAGTGGCAATATGTAGCTGAACGATTAAAAAAGAAAAAAGGTGATAAGGAAATACCCCAAGTAAATTATTAGTTTTCTTTTAAATGAACTAGTGAAATTGGTGTTTATTTTTTTTTAAAGATTTTTTATTTATTTATGCATACAAGCACTGGGGTACAGGCCAGAGGTGTGTGTAGGGGGGTGAGAGGATTCACCACAGAGAGCTGGGAGCAGAACAGGCAGATCAACAGAAGTACACTGCTGAGGGGAGCAGCGGGCACAGCAGGAGAGGTCTGCCGCACCATGTGGGTCCCCGCCCTGGCCGGCAGCAGGGATCGAACTCGTGCTGCAGTGGTTGCGGTCTGCTCCATAGTGCGTTGCTTAACCCACTGCGCCACCAGGGAGGCCCTGAAATTGGTGTTTAAAAAACAGCACGACCAGGTTATTGCCATCACTACAGTCAGTTCCTGATTTTTTCCTTCTTTTTGCTTTTGTTCTTTGGTTATTTCATAAAGTCGTGTGTTTAATCAGGGGGAAAATCCAATAAGTTTTTGTGAATTTTTCTAGTTCCTATTTTTAAAGATTGTTATCAAAATAGACATTTTAATATATTGAAACTGGATTGGTATCAAGTAACCCAAGTCTGTATTTCTACCACTTCATGAAGGCTCCTGAGAAGGGGAATAGGACTCTTAAGGAGAGAGCGGTCTCTTCTATTGCCAACGGTCCTGCTAAGTATCTTTCCTCTCTTGTTGCTTTTGGAAACAATATAGACATAGACATAGACAAGGACACGGACATAGACATATGTCTATGAAGGTTCATGATAATTCTATAAAGTAGGTGTCCTAATTTTAAAAGATATCAAATAGGAGAATAGAGAGATTAGTGATGTGCCACGGTCATGTGAAATATGTCATCGTGTTCAAGTGGACATGTGCCCAGCTGGATTTAAGTCGCCTTGACGTGTGTGGGCATTTCAACATTTCTACATTACCCCTTAAGTTATGCAAGTAGTTTATTTTCACTGTAGAAAAATTAGAAATAAAGATAAGAATATATAATAATATATTCAATATATAATAATATATCCAGTGCCTGCATCACAATAGTCTATATTTTTATTTATTTGGTTTACAGTAAAATAATTTACAGGTTTATAAATGATATCTCTTTTTATCTTCAGGGATGACATTTTTTCATTTTCTGAAGGATAAAGATACCCCCTTGATTGTATTCCTTACCTTAGTCATTAGAATCTTCCCTCCTCACACACTCTTTACCATGTGCATTTCTAGTTAATGCACTGCATTGAGATTTCACCCCTAGTGTGCTTTTTCTAAATTGGTGAAGAATGCTTACTTTGAATTTTAGAAGTTTTTAAATCTATAACCAAAGAATTGTACATGAGGCAGGATTGGTGAAGCATTGAGAAATAGAATTTAATTATACTTTTTTGTAAAAGGAACATTGTACATCTTTAAAATTACTCAAGGCATGACTTACTTCAAGGGAACTCAAATTGTTTCTTTGGTTACAAAACCCAGTGGAGTGGAGCTATGAACAGAATCTCTCTTACAATATTCTCTTCTGCTTCTTAGTTTTCATGGTTAATCTCCATCTAGTATGCAATTCTCACATGAAGAAACTTTGCACCCAAACCTGGTATGTTTTATTGTATTATTTCTCTGGGCTATTTGTTTTTCCTGCTACTGCTCTTTTTATATAGAGGTCAAATTTGAAAACGGAATGTTAAAGGGACAGTTGGTTCTTTATGAAAATGTCATATAGTGCTGCCATGTATCATAGATAAAAAATTTCCCCTTACTACCTAACTAGGAACTTGCAGATATATAAATTGCAGTTAGACCTATGGACTAGAATTAAATTTATTTTACTTCTCCATTTAGTACAGTCTTCAAATGATGACTTAAAACTTTTCATAGAAGAAAAAATGGTCCAAAACAGAAAATAAATATTTTTTGGGAAAAAAAAAACTAGTAAAGGAAGACTTGCACTAATAGATATCAAAAGTTATTGATCTGGGAATTTACAAACAGATTTATGGGACAGAATGCAGCATAATCTTACCTAACCTAATCTAAAAACATATCCCATAATATGTGAGAATCAATAAATACAAAACTGGCAGATATAACAGTTCATTCAGAATGGATGATTTATTTAGTAAATTATAAGTATAAAGATGTATTTATACTTACTATAAAATAAATTGCACTCTACTTTTATCTCCATCTTAAACCATAAGCAAAAAATTCAAATGGATTAAAAACAGTGTGTGAAAATATGAACATATTGCAAGGAAACCTAGGTAATCACGTGAAAAATCTAGGTGCTAGAAATAACTTGTTCATGAGTAGAAACCTCATTGAGAAGATAGAATATTTGATTAAATAAATATGACAAAGGTGCTACAAACTAAATCAAGATAAATCACTTGAAAATCACTGGAATATACTTGCAATACAGAGAGCAAACAGAGGGTTAATATTTATAAAATTCAAAGAGTTCTTAAAAGTGGAAACAAGTTGCCAAAAGACCTGAATAGGGTTATAATAATAATAATAATAATAAAACATGAACAAACAAATTACAAAAGAGAAAATTCATGTGGGTAGAAAGCATATGAAGAGATTTCTCAAAACTCATTAGTGATCTAAAGGTGCAAATTAAAGTAACATCAAAATGTCATTTTATAACTCTCAGACAGATGGAAATTGAAAAACTCAGTAACACCTATGGCTGGTGGGGATGTAAGACAAAGTGTTCTCTCATCTCTGCAGGTGGAAATATACATTGTTGTAGTGTTTTGATAATATAGCAATGTAGCAATAGTGTTAAAATGATCAATAATTTGACCCAGAAATTTCACTCTAGGGACTCTATCCTTATAATAAAAATACCACTACTTAAAGTATTTGTGCAATTATATTTATTATAGCATGACTTATCAGTAAAGAAAATCTAGAACCAAAGCAAATGGCTGTCATGAAATTTTATGTAGTCATTACAAAGAATGAATAAAATCTATCTATTCCAGTTAATTTGAAAGAATCTTCGTGAGGTAAAAATCATGAAAGAATCTTCATGAGAAAAACTAGAGGCTAAAGAGTTCAGAGATTAATTTTCATAGTGAAAGACTCCAATTTTTATAAAACAAATAATTATAAACTGCTGTGTGTGAATATGGTACTGGATTTCTCATCTGCTTACTGTAGGGGAAAAAGGAAATTGTGATAGACTAGATTGTTAACATGGGCTACCAAAAGCAAAAAAAGGAGATGAGAGAGGGACAGCCAAGCAAAGAAGAGAAAGAGAAAAACATTAATATGAAAAGAGCACATTGATGCATTTACATTTGTACATATATGGATAATTCTGAGTTTTTATTTGTAAGAGTGAAATAAAATGAAATCAGATATGATGAAGTAAAATAATATGGACTGTATGGAATTATCCCTTCTGCATTCAACTTTCTCTTCCCATCAAATTTCCTGTTTCTTTTTTTCCATTTTGAATTGCTTATATACATAATAGTCCTATTTCACGGTTTGGTAGTTGCCCAGCTGAGACATGGGTACGGGCAGGTATGATGTTGGAAGAGGGTCTGGGGGAACCGCCTGTCTCACGTGATAGTGGCCAGTGCCTATAACCTGGTCTGAGTGATGAGTAGAAATTAGTCTACATTGTGGCCTAATTAAGCCAGTTCTTTCCTGAATCTATCTGAGAATTCATACTACATGGAATTTCAATATGGATTCTGATGTCATTCGGGAAGTCATCTCATTTCCTTAGCACTGACTGTATGCCAAACACTATGATGTGTGTAAAGGTAAAGGGTGCCCACTCCAAAACCTAAGAAACAAAGTGTAAGATGAAAAAGGAACAGGCTAAAATAGAGGTTTTAACAAAGTTGTTGGAAGGTATAGGATATATAGAGAGTGAGGAGGGATGGGGGAGGGGGGAGAGAGAGAGAGAGACAGACAGACAGACAGAAACAGAGACAGAGCGACAGAGAAACACTTGCTAGAAGTGATGACTGAACTTATCTGGCTGGCTGAGGGACCAGTATAAGCAAGGCTTCCACCCTAAGAGATAAGACAGTTGTCCAGTGTTTTTGGATATGAGCATGTGGACAGGCAAGGATTGCAAGAATATTTGAGATCAGGTGGTAGACAACCTTGAATTCCATGTTAAGCATTTGGAACAGGGGCATAATATGATCTGAAGTATGCATCTTAGGAACCTCAGTCTAAGTCAACTTGTCAGGTAATGGAGGAATAGAGGCTAGATGCAGAGGCAGAGAAAGCTTGAAGTTGAAGTCTCTGTGATAGGTGATAAGACCCGGGACTAGGGTTGGCAAAGAGGAAATGGAGTAGATAAAAAGATGGGTAGGTGGGATTCTGAAATAAGTTAAACTAGTTTGACAGTTTATTGAATAAAGAGATAAAGACATAGTTGAAATTGATTCTGATTTTTTTGTCTGAATGAGTGGAAGGAAGCAGATGCTGCTGACAAATATCGGAAGGAGACAGAGCAGAGCAGATTTGTGACAGATAAGTTCTATGGGAGATGCCAATGGAGCAATCATTCATTCATTCATTCATTCATTTCAACAAGTAACAATTGGATGGGTAGCTACTTTTTATTTATTTATGCATACAAGAACTGTGGTACAGGCCAGAGGGTGTGGGTGTGTGTGAGAAGAGTCACCAGAGACAGAGGGGGAAACAGAACAGGCAGGTTGACTGAAATACACTGCTTAGGGGAGCAGTGGGTGAGAGGTCTGCTGCACCATGTGGGTCAGCAACCTGGCCTGGGGTGGAACTCTTGCTGTAGTGAATGCAGATGCTTCATAGTGAGGTGCTTAATCCCTTGTGCCACCAGAAGGGCTTGGGTGTCTACTTTAAAAAAATTTTTTCTCTTTTTAAAAAATGTATGTTTTTTAAAAACTTTAAAAAATTTTACTTTTGGGGTTACCCTTTACTCCTGCATATGTGCATATGTTCTACTCTCCCACCACCAAACCACCTGTGCTAGTATTCCATCTGCCCCTTCTTCCCTATTCCCTAGGGTAACCATTAAATTCTTCCACTAACGCCAAGATTTATTCTGATATCTCTTACTTTCTGACTTTTTTCATTTGACATAGACACTTCCTGGTCCCTCCATCTTATCCCAAAAGACACTATTTCATCTTTTTCATAGCTAAGTAGTATTCCGTTAAGTATATGTTCCACAATTTCTTTATTCAATCATCTGTTGATGGGCAATTAGGTTGGTTCTATGACTTGAAGATGCCTATTTTCTCTCTCTCTCTTTTTTAAAGATTTATTTACTTATGCATACAAGCACTGGGGTATAGGCCAAAGGTGCAGGGGGTGAGAGAATCCACCAGACAGAGTGGGAACAGCACAGGCAGATCAACTGAAATACACTGCTGAGGGGAGCAGTGGGCTAGGCAGGAGAGGTCTGCCGTGCCATGTGGGTCTCCTCTAGATCTGGGGGCAGGGATCGAACTTGTGCTGCAGAGGCTGCAGTTTGCTTCACAGTGCGCTGCTTAACCCACTATGCCACCAGGGAGGGCCCGAAGATGACTGTTGTTGGCACCAGAGATGTAGAATTGAAATAGACCAAAATTATGCCCTCAACCAGCTTGCATGGAGAGATAGGCAAAAACCAAAATACATAGATAAAGTACTGGTTTTAGAGATGGTGGACATTCTGGATATGAGTCAGGTAGGAAAAGGGAGCAGGGAGTACAGGGACCTGTGGTCAGAGTGTTAAAGAAGGTGGCCACGGAGATCTCAATGACATCAGGTGAAGATGTGAAGGAAGTAAGGGAGCAAGGAGTTGTAGGGAAATTATTCTCCAGGTAGAGAAAACAGCAGATGCAAACGCAGTGACAGGTTTTTTGAGAGGTCCTAGTTGTAAGATGTGGGCTGAATGAGAGGAGCTAATGAAGTACAATGGCAGGGAGTAGATGTGGTAGAATATTGCCACGAAGACAATAAAATTCCACAAGCAGGATATATTTAAGTGTCATTACTTAGTGCATGTATAAACCATGATTATTAAAAGTAACAGTGCATTCGAAATTATTTTGGAACATCGCCTATGGATGTGATGTTGTCTAAGCTTTGTCAGAATGCTAAGCCAGGCGTGGGCAGAAATTCTACCTTCCTGTAATTTCTCTCAATTCCCTATGCTATCCTTTCATACCTCATATTATTAGCTGTGAAAACAGGAGAACTAAGTTATTCTAAGCAGTTACTAGGTAAATGCAGATGGTGTTGCATGGTTGCTGGGTGGCAAACTCTATGGCTCAAATTTATGTTCACAATTGAGTTTATCAAAAGCATGCAGAACATCTACCTCTATTTCACTGACCTGTTTTTCTTTTCCCACCCACTCAACTATAGTGAAACACCTGAGTGAACTTTCATGTATTGTGATCAGTAATCTCTTACTCTGTCCTGGAAACAATATGTTATTTCTTCTGTTTGTTCCTGAATATTTTTCATATGCAATAAACCCAACTGACATATGGTTCCATTGATTAAGGGTGTTGAAACTTGGTGACTGAGTGTGACACATAAGGAAAATATTACTATGATCAGGTCTAATCTATCACATGAGCTTATTTGTAGTACAAATCAACTCCTTTTGGTCTTTTTTTATGGGCCAAGCAACTAGTTAAATGTAAGTTTCAGCCATAAAACCGGGAGTCCGCTAGTTTTTTCACTGTGATTTCTTTTGTAAAGAGGAAAGTGCTGGTTGAGGATGCAGTCTTTGGAAGACTCTATCTTTCGTCCAAAGTCTGTCTTAATTGCTTACAAATGTTAGGCAGATTCTCTTAGCTCTTTAACCTCAATTTTCTCATCTATTTTCCAGGATTGCTTGTGAAGATTAAGCGAGAAAAGGCATGCGAAACACATAATATAATGTTACTAGCCTCCAAATTAAAAATTTGGAAGCAGTTTATACTTGCTGTAATAAATGTACACCCTCCTCTCTTCCAAAATAAAGTCCCATGGAATTGCTCTTCTACCAATCTAATGACTAGATCCTGAATAAAAGGTTTATAATTAAGTGTCCCAAGCAATTAAGTTCTCAGATATATAAGGTGAAAACAGAAATCCCAAGAAATCTTTTTCCACCAACTCTGAAAGATCTCTCTGGTGAAGGAGGTTCACTGGATTATTTATTTTTAAAGTATGAGCTCAAGCCTGCGGGCACATTGAGACTACATCACTAAGAGACCAGAGCTTGTGTTTTAGCTGGAGAAAGGGTAGAGTGTAATTTTCAACAACTCCCTCTTGCAAGTGATAGTATCAATTTCTAATAATCATAAAATTAATCATAGTCTGAACATATGCCCTTAAATATTCCTTCTATTCTTGCTCCACTGATCCTTCCTCATTCAGCACACAAGTAAAATTAGTGTTTTAATGTGAAGACTTGGGTCTCTTCAAGCTGAGAAGGTCAGCTCTGCTTTTATTTCACCACTCTTCTAGTTTTTGGAAAAAGCCATGACTGGCTCATAATCCCAAACTTTCCATAGTTCACTGTCCAGGCTACCAGACACTTATATTTTAAAGGGAGTGAATCTCAGCACGAGTTCGATCCCTGCCCCGGCCAGGGAGCTGACCCACATGGTGCAGCAGACCTCTCCTGCCTCGCCCGCTGCTCCCCTCTGCAGTGTGTTTCAGTCCATCTGCCTGTTCTGCTCCCCACTCTGTCTTTGGTGAATCCTCTCACCCCTGCACCTCTGGCCTGTACCCCAGTTCTTGTGTGCATAAGTAAAGGGAGTGAATCTTACTTCCATTCGTTTTGCTGTTAGAACAAGCAGATTCTGAAACTCTGGTGGAAATGTATTCTTCAGCGAAGGAGAGATCTGGCATGTCACCTAAGATCCCACTAGGAATGTAAAAGTTAATGTGTCTTTTAAAAAATTCCCCCAAATGAAACAAACCTAAATATGGCAGAACAAAAACCTTGAGAAGTAAAAACACTGTGAAGATTTAACTCTGAAGTAGTCAGGAGGAGCCTGTTTGGAATTAATTTTCACTTAAGTTGTTGGTTTTTGCTTCCTATGGCTGAGGAAACAATTATTCATTCTAAGTTTTGGTATGAAGGAGAATTTTATTTATTTTTAATAATATTTATGCATACAAGAACTGGGGTACAGGTCAGAAGTGTGGGGGGACCTTAGGTATTTCCCAGGCTTGATAAGAGGAACTCAGTTATAACAACTTGGTTGTCTGTTGTATGAACATCAGAGTGTGATTCTTATAAGGACACCAATCTGCCTGTTCTGCTCCCTACTCTCTCTGGTGAGTCAACAAAGCATCACTGATGTTGAATAATTATCTTAGAACTCAGAATTTTCTACATTTCCATTTCAGGTGGTCTTAGCATTAATCAGGGTACTTTTATTGAAGAAAAGGTAATGATAATTGCATCCCCCTTTTTCCACCCTTTCAAATTCCTACATTAAAGACTTTAAGGTTGAATGAGGTCATGGGGTGGGACCCTAATATGACAAGATTGGTGTCCTTATAAGAACCACACTCTGATGTTCACACAACAACCAAGTTGTTATAACTGAGTTCCTCTTATCGGGCCTGGGAAATACCTAAGGTTGTAGATTTCCATAAAATTGCTTAACACAGTGTGAGGTCCCAGAGCTTGACTTGGTCATCATTGTGTATCTACAGCTCTCAGGTGTCAGGGAATAATTTCTTGCTAGTACCCTGGAAAGGACTGTTGTAACACTTGGTCATGGGTTGAGAAATTCATGATAAAATTTCCCTGAGGTCATTTGTACTTTTGTGTGGATGAGAGTAGCTATGTTTTTTGAAACAGTATTGATTCACTGACTCTAATTGAAGTTGGTGAGTGACTGATCTCTTGACAATAGCAGGGACTGACCTGCCTATTTGTGTGGTGAGGAGACTGTCCTTTGGCTGGTGGGTATTATTTAATATTGTGCCCTCAAGCCTTCTTCTGAACAAATGGGCCTTAAGGTTTATATTTGCATAATAGTTGGTTTCCAGGCAACTATGATTTTAAAAAGGTGACTTACCTCTGTTTCCTAGACCTCTTTCGGGTTTCTCTATTCACTTAAAAACCAATTTGTATGATTCTAAGGTTAAAGCTGATCTTTTGGTAAATTGGACTTGGAGTCTGGGACCCCAAGGGACCTTCAGTTCTTCTCTGTGAGGAAAGAATTCAGCGTCAAGAATAGTTGTAGGATGCTGGAAGACATGGGGCAGGTTCCCCATGATTTCGGCAGATGGGTAAAGGAGGCGTCCTGGAGCCCTCAGTGCCTTTTTCAGGCTTTTTATTGATCTTTCTGGACCAGAGATGACCAGGTACACCGACAACGGAGAGGCTGGGGTCTGGAAGGCTTACAGGCCTCCTAGCGTCCAGCGAATCTTCACTCTCTCTGGGCGCTCTGCTCTTGTGCTTTTGCTCTGCTACTATGTCTGTCTCTCCTGCTTCTCTGTACTTCTACTTTGGCGTCCCCATGACACCACCCTTATATGCCCTGTGTCTTGGTGCAGGTGTGTCCCCTTATGCATGCCCACACCCTACCGCAGGTGCCCACCATCAGGCATGCACGCAGGACCACAGGTGTCTCTCACTGATACTAATGGTGGGCGGCGGAAAAACCTGTGCATTTTCATTTACCCTACAATAGTGTTAGGCAGAAAAGCAAGAAATTTATTGTCAGATTAGAGGAAGGACAGGAAAGCTCTCTGAACAGAGAGGGGTCCTGAGTGAGTAGCTACTGAGGGGCTGGACACAGGCGTCTATATGAGCATGGAGAGACTGGCTAGAGGCTCCCATGTTGAGTGTCTCTGTGTTATGATTCGTGTCTCTTGTGATTAGTTGAGGCCCATCAGGTCTCCCAGGTTACTTGATCTGTTTTCCTGGAACAGGCCTTTTGTCCTCTGTTTTGGCATTGTGTAGGTTTTCTGGACAATCTGTATTTACTGAGTTGGGGCATTGTACCCACTCATCATTCCTCAGAAACCACTTATTTTGTGCCACAGGATACACAGGATAATATTCCCTCCCACTCGTCCAAAAAACTACCTGTTTTAATCTCTTTGCCATAGAGGAAATTCTGTTAATTTCAGCAGAACATATTAAGATGCCTTGTTTTTAGGTTAAAAATTATTTTAGCAGGATAGTTATTGTAGTTTCAAGATCAGCGGTAACCACTTGGAACAGAAGCAATTCTGCCTGTGGATGTAACACTGTAATCTGTCATCGGTGCTCTGTGTGACTCAGGCCTGTGTTGGTTTTCATTCAAGGAGCATGAGAGAATTTTCTGACACCTCCCCACACCCCACCTCACTGGCCTAGTGCCTTCAGCATTTCCCTGAACTTGGCTTGTGTTTCTAGCTGACCCGCTCCGATGCGGCTCTGATCTACACCATGCAGAGTCTCCCCAGAGGTCCTCTGAGGCAGGGTCCCTCAGAGGTTATGCAAGCCTGAGCCTGTTCCAGGCTTTTGGCCCACGCTGGGTGTCTGTGCAGCTGTAGCGGCAGGAAGGGCGGCACACTGGGTAGGTTAGGGATGGTTCTTAGCAGACCGGGGGTAAAGGAAGGCGTCTTGGAGCCCTCCGTGGCTTTTAGGCTTTTTATTGTCTCTACATCAGAGGTGGCATCAGGTACATGGCAGGCAGGGGTGCCGGGGGGCCAGGAGGCTGGCAAGGCCTTCCAGCCTCTGATGCATCTCACCCTCTCGGCTGCTGTGCTGCTGCTTTCACTGCTGCTCTTTGGTCTGTTGGTCAGTACTGTCCTGTTGGTTCTGGCGTCCTCATGACGCCGCCCATTTAAGCCCGTATCTAACTCAGTTGTGCTCACCTGCGCATGCCCACCCTGGAATGCTCGCAGCACCACAGGTGTCCATCATCACAGTGGTGGGAGGGTGGAAAGACCTGATTGTTCTCTGACCCTACAGCAGCTTTCTGGCGGTGGGACGCCTCCTTCTCTCCTTGCCCCAGCAGCCAAAAGTCTCTCCACTCATCTTACCTTCAGATTTTCCGGATAAGAGCAGGTCCCAGAATCTGTACTTTCCAACTCCAGAGCACACAAGTTAAACTCTCTTCCTTGCCTGTGCCAGGTTCACTAACACAAGCCTGCTACTCAGTAAACATTCCTCTGAGACACCCTTCCTTATCGTCCACCGCCAGCCTCTGAGCGAACACTTCAGTCTCTTGAGTAGTTCTTTGAAAGCCTGTCTTTTGATTAACAATGGGGGAGCACTCTTCTAATGGGGTGCAGGTGTGAATGCATAATACTCTTGATAGTTCTGTTGAAAGGATTCAACAATAACCTTAAATGCTTAGCTTTTTCTCCTATATCCCTATATCCCAAACATTGTTGATAGGCTAAGGATTACAGTTTTGAACTTTAATGCTTCTTAGCTAGTCTTGTGGTATTTCTCTTTAGAATTCAGGAATACCTGAAAGTATTGGCACCTAGTACTTTCAGCTGAAATTAGGAAATGTCCTATTCAACATTCGAAACAATGAGCCAGTAGGTTCATCACACACAATTAGGTGTGTGGTAGACTATTCCATCTAGATTGTGTAATTCCACTCTGATAGTTGTACAACCATGGAATCATCTAACATGATAGATTTTGCAGAAGAGATCCCTGTTGAAGCAATACAAGACTATATTTTAAGAATAATTGGAATGGAGGAGGGAAGGGGTTAATTAATCAAGATGAACTCTAAGGCCTCTCTGGTGGTGTAAGGGGTTGAGTGCTGCACTGTGGGGTTTCACAGTCACTGCACCATGGGTTCGATCCCCACCCAGGGAGGGACCCACATGGCACAGCAGACCTCTCTTGTCTCGCCTGCTGCTCCCCTCAGCAGTGTATTTCAGTCAGTCTGTCTATTCTGCTTCCCACTCTGTTTCTGGTGAATCCTCTCACCATCTGCACCTCTGGTCTGTACCCCAGTTCTTTTATGCATTAAAAAAAGATGAAATCTAAGTTATCTGAACTTATAATCAAGGTAGAAGAGTATAACAGAAAAGCATGATTTATAATTATAACCATTGCATGGATGATCCTGTCAATAGAAAAGCCTAGGCAATAAATACATTGTACGTTCTCTCAGGCACCTAATTTGAGAGCTCTTTATAGAACTTGTACTTGAAGTGCCAACTATAGAGAGCCTATTAGAGATAACAACTTAGGAAAGTGTTCACATCAGCAGTACCACATTCTATCCTTGGGCTTATTGTGTCACATCTAAAATAACGATATTATTGACTGGGGTACAATTATATATACTATATTTGGTACATTATATATAATATGCTTATATGTATGTATATTTATAAAATGAACAAATAAAATGCACTGAAATTTTTTGATAGAGCAGTAAAAGATTGATAGGGCAGTAGATGATTGATAGAGCAGTAAAAGGCATTCTTTTTCAATAAATGTTTATTTAAGTATAGTTTTACATGCATGAAAGTGTTGCTAAGATAGTTCAACTTGTTCCCAGGGACTCTGTACCCAGTTTTATTGTTAATATCAATATAATAATTTTGTGATACATTATGATTAACCAAAGTCAATATATACTTTATTCGAATTTCCTTGGTTTTTAATCTAATATTCTTTTTCTGTCCCTGGTTCATTCAGATACCACAGTACATTTAGTGTCACGTCTTCTTAGGCTCCTCTGCTCTGACAGTTTCTCAGACTTTCTTAGTTTCTGTTGACATTTATAGGTGTGAGGAATATTGTTCAGATGTTTTATAGAATGCTATTCAATTTGCATTTCTCCTGGCTAGACTCTGGGTATGGATTTTAATGAGGACAGTCATAGAGGTAAAGTGTTTTCATCCACAGTCTTTGAAGGATATATGCTATCATCCTGACTTATCGCTGTTTATTTTTATTAAGGATTTTATTTATGCATACAAGAACTGGTAGACCAGAAAAGCAGGGGGTGAGAGGATTCACCAGACACAGAGTGGGGAGCAGACCAGGCAGATCTACTGAAATACACTGTTGAGGGGAGCAGCACAGGATTTAGGAACTCCAGGAAAACAGGGAAGAGAATTCGTAATCTCAGGCGAGTCTCCTGTTCCGACTGCAGCAGCCTGAGTGTTAGGGTCTCTTGTCCCCCTTGTGTAAAGATTTAAGTGTCGATAGGAACTTGGATGTCATCTGGGTGGGTACCCTATTAAGGGGGAGGCGTTCTTGGCTACCTCCGAAGTCCTCACAGCAGAGTTTGGCACCAGAGAAATATAGTGACAGTGGAATAAGACCCCTTCCAGGCTGCTGCAGTCGGAACAGGAGACTCGCCTGAGATTACGAATTCTCTTCCCTGTTTTTCTGGAGTTCCTAAATCCTGAGTTCATTTAAGTTTCTGTGTTCATTTTAAACAATATTTCTTTCTTCTTGAAAAGTAAAAAAAAACGTCAGCCTGAATTTTAGGAAGTGTGTCTAAATACTTTGGTTTCAGTTTCATCAATTTCCTGTTTTCTATGTGCTTTCTTGGAAATGTATCTAGCCCACCTCTAAACCACAGATGAATGTGCTTGCTAGAACTTTCCTGTGTTTAGTTGACAGGGACAAAGTCAGGAACTTAGGGAAACAAGAGAAATTAAAATTGAATAATGTTCTGGTTTTTACTCCTACATAAGAAATTACCCCAAAATGCACTGGCTCTAAACAACCATATTATTTGCTCACAATTTATTGAGCAAGTACTTGAAGATGTGCTTGGGTGTCCACCGTTTGCTGTCAGAGGTCATCTCGAGTTGCAGGCCTCTGTAAACTGAGATCGCAGAATGGAAGAGCCTCATGCTGGGGCGGTTGCTACTGCCTGCAGCTGGGAGCTCACCGGGTCACTGATCAGAGCCAGTCCCTGAGTCTCATGCATGGTGGTTTCAGGGCAGGTAGTTTTCTTACATGGCAGCTGGCTTCCTCCAGGCCCACATGCCAAGAGACCCAGCCTGGGAAACCAGAGTACCTTTCTTACTTCATTGATCTAGGTACAAGCCTATCTAGATTCAGAGAAAGAGGACACATACTCCACCTGTTAGGTAAAATGAGTTGATATCATATTGTTTAATTTTACCAAAATTTACCTCAACAATGATTTGTTTTGATTTCACTGTCTATATAGTTTTGATGCATTCTTGTATTTTACACATTCTTTTGTTAATTATTTTCTAGGGTTCAATCATCTTATGAAGTAGATTAGTAGACCATACAGAAATGATTCATATTATAACTGGATAATGGCATTATGGCCACAAAAAGGTGTTAAGGAATTATCTGAAGTAAAGGTTTTGAGAAGATAATAATATTGGTATTTTTTTTTTAAAGATTTATTTATTTATGCATACAAGCACTGGGGCACAGGCCAGAGGTGTGGGGGGGTGAGAGGATTCACCACAGAGAGCGGGGA
>JAGFMF010011387.1:3103446-3178545 GCA_019455555.1 Galemys pyrenaicus
CCTCCCTGGCCGGCAGCAGGGATCGAACTCGTGCTTCAGTGGCTGCGATTTGCTTCGTAGTGCGTTGCTTAACCCACTGCGCCACCAGGGGAGGCCCAATATTGGTATTTTTAATTGCAGGACAGTTTCAATCAAAAGTGAAATAATTCCATGATATAAATAAATGTGTTTCAAGCACATTACTGAATGATAGTTTTGGGTCTCAACCACTATAGATCTGCCTTTGTTATATATTTGGGAAAAAGGTATTCTTTTTCTTTTAACTTCTTTATTTATATATTTTGACATCAGGCTAGTCTCCATAGAATTTCCAACACCTTTTCACCAGTGCTTCATCACTTCAGTCCTTTCTGCTTTTCCTGCCCCAAAGAGATATTCTTATGTCAAAATAGAATTGTTGAATATTGACACTTGAAGGAGAATATGAAATGTTACATTTCAAAATAAACTGTATGTTATATATACAACAGTTTCTTGAATAAATACTTTGTTTTAACATTGATGAAAACAAAACAATCCTGGCCTGTGTTGAATGAAAACTCATGTTATTTGCTTTTGTTGTACATTCTTTTGCTTAAGTCAAAGTTTCCAAGAACCTATCAGTTACATTAGTGGGGACTTATTGTGTATATACACAGTCTCTTAGTGCCAGCCTCCATTTACTCATTTCTGAAATGTGCAAGATTGAGGAAAAGTTCTTCAAGGTCTTTTCTAGCTATCCTATTGTGATGTCTTAAAATTTGGAGGCATTACAGCAAACATAAGAATCTAGGTGCATGCTATCAATCAGCCACTGGAGGGCTCCCTGATCAAATATAAATAACCAAAAAAAAAAAAATATGTATACTGGCCAGTACAGCAACAATAATTAATAGAATTTGTGAAAATTTATTGATTGCCGGAGAGAAGGGAGAGAGAGGAGTGGATGGGGCACTAGCATGGGTGATTTGGTGGTGAGTAAAATGTGTACATGTGATGGAATAAACAGGTAACCCCCAAATTATATAGACATGTACAATGACCAGTCTAATAAATATGAACTTGGATTAAAATTGCTCAGGTAGTTTCTGGACACTGATTTCTTATTTATCAACAATAGAACCCTTATTACCTTGAATTATCTTAAGCAGTTTTAGAGATTTTAAATCCCTCTCACTCTTTCTTGCTTTGCAGTTCACCAAAGCACCTTTTTGAGTGTTATGTCATTTGACAAACAGAACACCTGGGAAGTAATTATTTCTTACCCTTATTTTTATAGATGAACAAAATGAGGCTGTGATTGATTAAACACCTTTTAGTGGAAATTTAAATGTAGGCCTCACTCAATATTCAGTAGCTTTTCAGCCTATTAGGGTAAGTCCAACTTAATTCCAAATATATTACTTGAGAGAATTCATTCCAGAATCCTAGATTTTAGAGATGGAAGGGATTTGCTGTTCTAATTTTCCCATTAACAAAAAACACATGGCTCTCACCTGATCTCCAACTCTCATTTCCTCTTGTCTCTTGTGTTCATCTTGTTAGCTTGGACTCCTTCACAGAGCAGCAAAAAGGGTCACTTGGTTCCTGTTTTTACAATTCTCAGGGACCATGCCTAAATCCCAGGAAAGAACTTTGATGTCCAGGTCTGAGTCATGTGCCTACTCCTGACTGAAGGTGGCACCAGGGTGCCCACCATGGTTAAAACACCTGTCTGGAAACACATGAATGGGAGCAGGGGAAAATACTCCAAGTTATTGAGAGAGCTGGTCCCAGAGGAACAGAGAAATAAAACGGTGTGAGCATGGGCTGTTGACCCAAAGTGGGTGCCCCTGGGCAGGTGTGTGAGTAGCTGGGAGCCACAGGAGGACCCTGGGGTCTGGCAGTTAGCAAGGGAGTGAAGAGCCCAGGAAACAAACTTCACACTTATCTAATTTCTTTATTGGGGGCGATACAATAAATGTAACTAAGAGCGAGTGTAGGAAAGTCCAAAGAGTCTAAGTGTGTTATAATGTGCAAGATGCTTTCTGGTTATCAAATAACAAAAACCAAGGAACTAAAATTCCTAGCTTTTCTTGATAAATCTGATGTGCCTCTTCATCTGGGGTTCACCCTCTGTACTGAGGTTTTTACTACGACCCACAGGATTGAGAACTGCAGCTTTCCAGAAGGTAATGAGCATGAACATGGTCTGGTGGACTTTCAAAGGGTTCACCAGGTGCTGACTTAGATACGTGTTTAAATATCTTCTGTTAATGGTATAGGTATAACTCTTAGGATTTAAGGATACGTTTTAGATTTTCTATGCATACTATATTAAAATGTAGCATAAAGAGCATTTCCTTAGGAAAGAGTCTTTTACTGATGATTCCAGATTGCTTGCTATATGTTTCTGTATCTTGTTGCCAACATCTGCTAGGATTCTGGGTTTACATTGTCTGGTATAATCGGACGCAAAAGAGGCTAACCAAATGCACAACTTTCCTCCTTTTCCCATTTTCACGTCTCTTGGCTAGTAGTTTCCTGTAAAAAGACAAAGTGCCCAACATTTACATGGTCTCAGGATCCAAGTAAGTTAAATTCTTCTAGCTCAGAGTCTCTCTTTAATTTTGCTTGGGAAGGAACTCTAAGAACTAAAGATTTTGTTAAGACAATGAAAAGATAGTTGAGAAGACATGCAGTCATGGGAAGAATTATTTATGGGTACACTTATTTATAGACTATTTAAAATAAGCGGAAATTTACATATAAAATTATTTGAAAAGTTCTGGTATAACTTAACTAGAGGTCAGGCATTTAACACTGGCCCTCTGTACTGGACAATGGGCAAAAAGCAAAAGAGAGTTGCTTTTTGGAGAGCTGAGGTGAGAACTGTGTCCTAAACTTTCATGGCTTTGGTTCTACCTGTCTGCTTGAGGTCCCAAGTGTGTCCACTCCATCCCACTATCTTTCTGTCCCAACTTGCTCAAAGCTTATGTTGAATTTCCTGCTTTGATCCCATCAAAGTTTAGCAAGTTCTTTAATATTGTGCTTATTTCTTTTTATATTCTTAAATTGCTATTGCTTAAATTATGAAATTTAAGGGATTTTATCTTCCTACCAATTTCTCTCCTAATGGCTTGTATGAGGTATCCTGGGACTGGGTTACATGATCCCATGGCACGCAGAGTGTGGTCCCTAGACCAGCAACCTTAGCATCATCTGGGAACTTCTTAGAAATGCACGGTCTCAGGGTCTTACTAAAACTACTAAATTGGAAGTAGGAGAGCTATTACCCTTTACTGCATTTTAACACACTGTATTGAAAAATGTTACTCTCTTCTGTTTGACTGAAATCTGTCTAGAAGGGAACATCTATTGCCCAGTCCACTACTGAATATCTAAGACCTAGCATAATACCTGGCAGATAGTAGGTGCTCAGTAAACATTTGTTGAGTGATCAGTGAATGGATAGCTGCTGGAGTAGGTGATGCTTACTTTACTAAGTTGTTAAGTAACAAGGACTCTATGAAAAAGCAGGGCTAACAGCAAAAGACAAATGAGATGTGTAATTAACACCTCTGATCCTGTTGGTATTTCCTAGAAGAGATTTTTCTGCCCAGTTGACTGAGATTAAGCAAGGGTAGACAATCTCAGTGTAGGAGGAAAAAGTTTGGTGTATTTGGCAAAGACAGTGCCTTCTTGTATACTCTGCTATACCTCAAGTTGTGAGATAGGAGATCTGCTGTTGAAATTACTATATGTTCCCCTGGACAGACTGAACCTTTTTTTCTTTGAATTTAAAAGGTCATCTTCTGGTTAAATTTATTCTTTTGTCTATTCTTCAATTTTATTTCTGAACTCTTTCTAACATCTTTCTACTCTTTCCTTCTCACTTTCCTTCTTTAGTATAGACCTTTATTGCTCTCTGGCTTATCCCAGAATCTGTTTATGTGGTCTTCCTTCTTCCACCCTTCCCTTTCACTCAAGTATGCTTTCAAAATTGCTGGTCTGATCATGTTTTTCACTGGTTAAAGAACTTAGCTTACTTTTTGCTACCTGCAGGATAACATTCAGTGTTCTCCGTGAGACATTTGATGCCCTTTATGGACAAGACTGCCCAACCAGCCTCCTGTTTTGCCACTCTCCTTCCAGCCCTATATTCTGGCCAAATTCCCAAACAGTATTTGAATCTCTGCATCTCCATGCTTTCCTTCATGCTGTCAATCAAGTGAACTCTTATATTGTGTTCCCCTTCCTTTTTTCAGTGAAGTTTCTTCTTCCTTCTCTCCCACACAACTGTTTATTTCTTCTGCATTCACGTAGCACATTGCACTTATCTCTGTCATGCAATGTACCACACAGTACTGTAATCACTTACTTCTTTACTTGGCTTCTTTTCCAATAGACCCTATTTTCCTGCAGGGCTGTGCTATATCTCTTTCACAACACAGTGTGCCACAAAGCTTGACACACAGAATAGACTGATTCTTCAAATTAATAGTTAGTAAACTAAATTTCCACCCCTTGATGGATTTGAGTAATTTCTCTTGATTTTTTTTTTAAATGAAGAAATGGCCCATCCCAGTGGACATAAGCCCATTTTATTTTCCTGAAGATATTCAGATGAACAACTTTTTTTTACAAAAAAAATAAAGGAGGCAATTCTGTTCTCTAGAGTGATTATGATTGAGCTAATTCTGGCTGAGTGTGTAGTGGTCAGTGTTATGACTCTGTTCTCCAAAGCCCTCAAAACTCTAAAAGAGGGTGCAGGTAGAACTGGTGAAGCCTGGTCTACAAACCCCCCAAAGATGCCTGTTGGTAATTGTCATGGACTAAATACTGTGTCTCTTCCAAACTTCAAATGTCAAACCCTCCCCCATTAATTAGGGAGCCTTTGGGAGGTAATTCAGATTAGATGAAGTCAGGAAGGAAACTAATCCCCCACTTGTAAGAGTCTCAGGGGACCTGCTTCCTGTGTCTCTTTTCTATCATGGAAGGATATAACCAGCAGTCTGAAGCCTGCAGCCCAGAGTGGGTTGGCACCCCACCCAAATGTGCTGACACCCAAATCTCAGACATTTAGGCTTCAGAACTGTGGGAAATATTATAATTTCCTGCTGTTTGTAAGTCAACCAGTCTGTGGTATTTTTACTCTAGCTGCCTGAGTGGAGTAAATGGTACTTTGATCTCTCTTCTCACTGCTCCTCCAACCCTCCCCTTCCTACTCCTGTCTCAAGGCTGAGACTGAAGGACAGTAAATCAGTTCCTCTTTGGGCAAGTGGTAGCTCACTTTATTCTAGGAATAAAACCAAAAATCAAACAGCAGTGATAACTGAAGACTGTAAACAAAAGGCCTGTGATGCATAGAATTGAAATGCATGGAGTGAAAATTAAATGGAGAAATTCAGTTTCAAGAAGGGAACTAAAAGATTTCATGGAATCATGCAAACTGTGTACATTTCCACACAGGAAAGGTCAATGGAAATGAAAAGACTTGAATCTAGTCCAATTGCACTTACTGTGCAAATGGAGCCAGTGTGTCTGCTCCAGAAGCTCATGACTTAGAGACTTAGGAGGCATGTGTCAAGGCTTCCTCTGCAAGAAAGTGAACAATACGGGTGACCTCAAAGGGTGATAGCTACTCAGCAATCAAAAATGAAAAACTAGACGCATTCATAGGAACATGGATGGAACTGGGGGGGATGATGCTCAGCAAAGTAAGTCAGAAGGCAAAAGAAAAATACCAGATGGTTCCTCCCCTAGGAGGAATATAAGGGAACCGAATAAGGATCAAGGAAAGGAATAAGAACAACAATAATAATAACAACAACAAGAAAGAAACAAAAACCAAAAATGAAAAGACAAGGACAAACGGGGGACACTTGGTGGGGAGGGAAGAGGGAAAGGGTGGAGGGCCGACAGGAGCACGGGGGACTGAGGTGATGGTGCACTGGTGTTACGGTGATGGGGAATACATGGGGATTACAATTGATGTCAAATATCTGTAAATTAAAAAATTTTTATATATAAAAAAATAAAACTGCACACAATTAAAAGAAAACCCAAAATAAACGCAGCGTGTCCATTTTCTTAAAGTTTTGTTTAAAATGTTGTTTTGCAATAAATGGGAGAAAAAAAGGGTGATAGCTGATTGTAATGGTAACTGTTTTTGAAAAGAGAAACATGAGTATCAGGAATAATCTTCCAGTTAAACCTCAAGGATATGAAGAATAGTTTGGAAATGGGAAGCCTGTCAGGGGTAGAGAGGCAGCTCTTTGGTAACCTTGTTAATTTCTGAGCAGCAGGAATTATTGAGCTTTGTTCTTGTGCTTTGCCATGGACCTGAGCCACTTGTCTTTGTTTCAGCCTCACTTTGTCTACAGTTCCGCTTCTGCTTACAGTGACAACAGAGTGTCTCTTCAATTATTTTTTGTTTCTGGATGTCATCACTGCAATGAATCATCTCATGTTTTCTTTTTTTTTTTTTTTTATGGGGTGGTTATATCAGCCCACCTTAAAGCATGAGCGGGCCTCTATCTGACAGGTCCTTGGCCAGGTGCCCAGCCAATCAGCTGCAGGCAGGATTACCTGCCATATGCTAGATTATATTTAAGGAATCACCTAGAGCTGTTTTTCTAGCAGAAGTTAGGAATTGTAACAGCTTGTTTGTGGGTAGAGTGGGCATTTCAAAATTTCTGCAATATAAACGTATTTTGGAAACTGAAGCATTACCTATGAGGCTAGTATCTTCGTTTTCTGCAATTCCAGTTTGTGTACTGTCTGGTAGTCATGAGTAAGGTACACACACAGCACACCTGATGCTGAATTTCTGACTGGACTCTCCTAACCATTTGGAGCACCTGCCTATTTCAGACTTACCTTCTCTCCTTATGGTATTGAGGATATTATCTTTGTTTCTATGTGCACATATGTGATTAGATAAGGAAGTTAGGCCTTAATTTGCATTAGTGAGAAACTAACAAGTAAATAATCAGATAAGGGGCCTCCCTGGTGGCACAAGGGGTTAAAGTGAAGCACTATGAAGCTATCCACAGCGAGTTTGATTCCCAGCAGCCAGGGAGGTAACCTGCACAGTGTGGCAGGCCTCTCCTGTCCTCTCCGCTGCTCCCCTCAGCCATGTACTTCAGTCTTTCTGCCTGTTCTGTTCCCCACTCTGTCTCTGGGGATCCTCTCACCCCCACACCTCTGGCCTGTACCTCAGTTCTTGTGTGCACAAATAAATAAATCTTAAAAAATAAAAGAATCAGGTAAAACTGGCAGATGAAAAAGGTTCTGCTGCCTGAAAGATTTTATTGCATGCCAACATCATTTACATTTTACATATGGCTCTTGTTCTCTGTCAGAACACCTGTACTGTACCCTCTGCTCTGCTCCTACAAAGGACAGAAGAAAATGTGGCCAATAATTAGCTTATCATCTCTTTTTTGGTGTATAACTGCTTCATGCTTCTGAATGCATATTTTATTTTCATCTTTCTTATTGATTTAAATAAACAGTTGTTATCTTGCCAAGTTCTTCTTTGTCACTCAAATACTAACTTATACCTGATTGCTTAACTGAGCAATTAACTTTCCTCATTTGTCAGTCCCTTAATGAGTGCTTCATCTTGAGCAAGAAACAGCTGAGGTCACATGATCACTTTTTATTAGATTGCTTGTAAGTCTAAATTTTCCTTTGAGATATGCTTCTAGCATCATTCCTTTGGTTTTCTTCATAAATTAGCTTTCTTAATCTTGATGTTCAACTGTGAAATACCATACAAATTGGAAAAAACCATGTCCGGAAGACCTTATTTCTTATGTCCATGTTAGCTGTACATTTTCTTTGAAGAATCATCATTTTCCTATTCTTCACAGTTTCTAGTATCACCTTCGTTTCCCGTAAGATTCATATGTGCAAAATTGTCCTTTCACTCTTTTCCCTGGCTCTCTTAAGCATATGCAATGTTTACAATTTCCTCTAATGTACTGTTTTAGCCAAATAGAAAGCCACTATAACCAGAGTTCTACAAATCTGCTAAGATCTGGGTTGTATAGTTTTCTACCTGGATTGTTTCTCTTTTTCTCTACTCCCCTCCCCCATTTTTTTTTTTTTTCCTTAGAGAAATCCCAGTGCCGAATACAATGTCAAATTTAAGCTCAGTGGCACTTGTGGACTCCAAGCCACCACCAATATTATCTTCCACTTTCTGCTTTTTCTATGGCTGTATTCTGACTTTCTTCACATCATTGCTTATAGCGGTTTTTCTTTCATAATTAAAAAAATCTCACCATATACTCAAGCTCAAGAGTAGATCAGTTTCTTTTCATATTTACCAAGAGCTCCACCAGTTGTTTCTTTTGTGTGGCAATCATTACTCTGATGCCCCTCCTTCCTTTAAAAATATTTAAACCTTTGACAAGGCCACTTCCATATGAGAAGGGACCCTCCTTACCCATTCTGTAGCTCTGCTTTGAAATTTCTCGAAATCTGTAGCCAATGTGTTCACTTCAGTTAAATACAATAGACTTGTAAATTACATACATTGAATACCACTATGCATCATTCTCTGTGCTAGGTGCTAGGAGCTTCTGGAGAGCCTAAAGTTTACCTTCCTGAAGAAAGTATCCCCTCAGAGTGATTCCCTTCTTTTCTGAAGTAAATAATGTCAAACCTCATTTTTTTAATGACAAGACTGATATTCACTGCATATTGTGTAGGATGGTGATTGTAGGGAGAGAGGAGGCCCCCTGGGTAATTTAAGGTTTCCCAGAAGCCAATATCTTCCTTCCTACTATTTATTCCTCCTAAAAACAGGTATCTGATATTTCTCATTTTAACTCTAGCCTGGGGTGCCTTAGATGAGTCTAGACTTAATTTTTTTTTCTTTTTTTAAAATATTTTTTTGTAGAGGTAATGCTGGTTTACATTGTTGTTTGGATTTTAGAAGTATAGGATCACCCCTTCTGTTGTTGCCTAGTGCATCCACCTCCAAAGCACCCATATTCAATCACTATAATTCACAGCGTACCTTCTCCACAACTTACTGTCTTTGAAAGCCTTTCCATCAATTTTCAATTATTAATGACTTTTGCAGGAGATTAACTGATCAAAACCAAGACCCTTTGGATCTGTCAGAGTTGCTGGATCTCACACTGGAACTTGCCTTATCCATAGTTTCTAGAACTTGCAAACTGCAGTTCCTAAGCTTAGGAGACCCAGTTATCCAAAGCAGGTAGTGGTCTACCAGTTATAAATAAAGCATCTACTATGCTTTATCTACTAAAAGGGAGTGGTGTATGTCCAAGAATTCTTTCACTAAGTACACAAACCAGGATGTCCTAATTTATTAGTTAATGGATTTGATAGGAATATCACCGGTCATGTTTACTTTTAATCTGCTGATGTTTGCATTAGAAACACTGACCAAATCAGAGGTACTGTTATTTCACTCGTTTTAATTTAAAGAGATAATAATACATAATAGTAGTCAATAGCAGCTAGCACTGTTGGTTAAATGAGTAAATCGCACAACAGATATTTTTGCAACAGGTTTGATTAAAACTAGGAAATATATACAGATTCTTCTTTGCTAAGGGCAGAGGTAGTTGTGAGAGAAATACAAGGACTTCTGTAGTACACTGGAAATGAGTTAGTGAAAATGACTAAATGCAAAGTAGTTATCCATCTGCTTTTGTTTATTTACTTAGATTCTTAATTTTTAAAACTCTTCTATTGCCAGGAAATTTCAGTGATGCTATATGGAGCATGATGCAAATGAGTTGCTCATATAATTTCCAGATTTCTGAATTTTCAGCATATGCACAATCTCAGTGAAATCACCTGTAATTTTAATCTCAATGTCCTTATATATGGGTGACCACTTGGTGTGCAGTTTTTGACTTCATTGATAATATTTGAGCTGCACACATAGAAGTCAATACGTCCTTGTGGAGGGGCTGCTTACTGTCTCCATCCTAGAGAGTCTCTCCTAACTATTTTTTTACAACTTGGTGTAGTCAGGTGATCAAGTTATTGCCAATGGAATAGGACCAGAAGTAAAGTGTACAATGTCCATGTAACTTTCTCAAGAGAAAATGATTTCCTCTTCCTTCCTGTGGACTGGAATGGGAATGGGCTGATAAGTCAGCTTTGGTCATGCAGATGGAAACGAGTCCTGAGGGGAAGTCATAGCTACTAGCTAGGGGGAGCTTAAATCTTTAGGTCACCTCCAGGGGCACTCTGGGAAGAGCTCCTACCTGATTGTCCTGTGAGAGAGAAAGAAACTATCTTGTTTGAACAACTATAGGTGGGGTTCTCTTTGAGAATTACTTAAATTGAATCCTAACAAAGGAAATCCATTTTCTTTTCATGTAAAAACCTCCAGGGAATGGCAGGATAAGTTTTGGGAAATAAAGAAGTCAGTATTACACCATAGTTTTAGAAATTTGGTTTTCTCACTGAGAAAAAGATGGCACATATAGATTTTTTTCTTTCAGGAACATAATTCCATTCTTATGAATGGATACTTATTGAGTGCCTGCTGTGTATAAAACACTATAGGAGTCTCTAGTGATACACAGTTGAAATAGATACAGTCCTTGCCCTCAAGGAGCTCACAATCTACTAGGGAAGACAGCAGAAAAACACAAAAATACTACAGATAGGATGGATAGGATAATAGAGATACAAGTGAGGGTCTAGGGGAGCTGAGTTGGGAGAGAAGACTTCCATATGGCAGAGGAGGAGGAAGTATTCCAGGAAGACTTCACAGGAGAGATTCATTTGAGCTACATGATGAAAGATTGAGAGAAGAAGGAAGTGAAGCCACAGGGTCAGGTTTCTAAAGCAGAGGAAACAAATGTTAGGAGAGTTTTGAAAATACAAGAAAAACCTACACTTTTCTAGAATATCAGGTGGGTGATAAGAAGTAATGAGACCAATCTGGAAAGGTAGTTTAAAGTCACAAAGTGAATCATTTCTCGACCTTTTGGCTAAGATCAAGTGTAAAGTCACAAAGTGAAGGAGCCTGGAATGTTGTACTAAGAAATCTTAATATATCTTATTCTGATGGAGAAATAGTGTAGAATTCTGAATACTGTAATTAAAAATTAAAATCAACAGTATGTTCTAGGATAGTCATTCTCAAACTCAAAATCTCTTGAAAGGCAGAGATAATAACACCCTGGCTCCTCCCCCAGCAGAATTTCTGATTCAGTAGGTCTTCAGTGTGGCCCTAGACTTTGCATTTTCAACAAGTTCCAGGGAGATGTTTATGTGACTGCTCTGGAGATGTCACTCTGAGAACCACTGTTGTAGGAAGATGTAGCCTACAAGTGTTAAGAGACAGAATTGCAAGAGAAGGAGTCCTGAGGTAGATGGATCAGATAAGAGGATTTGGTTCAGGGGAGAAGACAGACCATAAATACAGGAGGAGACACAGATGCAAACATTTCTGTAGAGGTAAATGGACAAGACTTCAAGACTATTTGGATGTGGGAGACAAGCATAAAGAGAGAGGTATATTTATCTAATAGGAAGGGTAAAGCATGAACATCTTGTTATCAGACTGAAAACATGAAGTCTGAGTAAGGACCAATAATCATGAGTTCAGTTTACAAAGGCTGTGTTTGAAGCACCAACAAAGTATTCATAGGAAGATGTTCACCAGGCATAAATCATGGGTCTGGAGTTTAAAAGAGAGGGAACAATCTCAACTAAAGACACACATGTAAGAGCCCTGGGCATAGAACTAATTGTTGAAATGATGGAAGTTGGAATGGAACACAGAGATACAGGAGGTGATTACTGAGGACAAAGTCCCAGAACAAAAATGAGGATACAAAGAATGAGGAGCTAGAGAACCAGGAGAGAAGAGGGTACTACATGCCAAATGTCCTGAACAAGTAAGCAGAGACAATGAGAGAGTAGGTAAGTACAAGGGGAAACCCATAGACTTTGTACTGGCAAATCACCTTTGGGAGATCAGACTGGGGAGTCTTGGAAAGGGCATCCTTAGATAGCAAAGGAAAAAATAATATCAGTGAAAGGTGAGAAGGGGAGGCAGAATAAGTGGACCAGTGATTGGAGAAACTCAACTGGTATGGTTAGGGGTGAGATGAAGCAGGAGCTTGAAGGGAAAACAGGGCCATAAGAAGTTCATTCTAGTGCTCTAGAGTCTTGTTAAACTTGCATTAATTGGTGAGATTAAGGTAGAACAGGGAACAAAAGGGACTTGAGAGGGTTGGGGAAGAAGAGACAGAGAGACAGTGACAGAGAGACAGAGAGAGGAAAGGAGCAATATATTGTAAGGGACTAGATAGATGGAAGAGGGCAAATCCATGTCTTCTCAGTAAACAAAGAAGAGAGATGGTCTGTGTAAAGGTGATGGGAGAGGCTATGGATGAGATGAGCAGAAGTTTGGAGCAGTTACTTAGGAGTATACAAGAATTTATAAGCTTTCAGTCCTTTCTGTCCTTACTCTTGACTTAGTGGTGGGCTCCTCCACATGACTAGAGCAGTCACTCCAGGTCAGGTGAGGCGGAGTCGGGCCATGCACTTTGTGGCCTCAGGTCCTGCTTGTAGCCTCCTAGCCACAGGGTGTGGTCTGATGTGGAAGCCACAGTGATTCCAGGAGACACACTTCACACTCATTTCCTGATGGGTGGTTTCTGCTGTGAACATAGATTTTTAACTTTTTATTTCTTTCAAAGGGTAATTTAACGAGTAACATGCTCCAAAAAAGTTGTTCGGGTAATATGTTCTCTCACTTGATCACTGCACCCCATTAAACTTCTTAAAAAGTTCCCTAAACTTGGCATGTACTCCTACCCTAATTCTACCGAATGAGAGAGTATAATTGAGGCTGATCTTGGGACACAGCTCAGAATGGGAGCAGGTCTACAGTGTCTATCAGGCAACAGAGCAACACCTTGACTCTTGTAATTGCTTATGTTTAATGTTCATTGTCAAAGACCTGGGGAAGTGCCAATGCATTCATTCCAGACTCTTTTTAGGGAGTGAAGAAACTTATCTAATCACAAACTAAAAATGACACACCAGCTGTACTATTTGTGCCTAAAAGAAGTAGGCTGTGTAGTCACAGAAATGATTCTAGCTTAGATCTGCAAAGCAGTAGAAAACAGCACACCATTTTTTAAAATACTTAAAGTAGCCATGCAGTTCCCACTGGAATTAGTATGCATATGGAGCCATAACCTCAGATTTAATGTCACATGAGGGCAAGTTATCAGATATTTGATTTCTAAGTAATAAAAAAATTTTGTACATGAAGATTTATTTTGGCATTCATTAGCTGCAGGGTTAACTGAAATGACTAAAAAGGTATTTACTTTTTTTTTTTTTACCTTATTATTACTTCTATGAAGGTTCTGGGTTTTTAAAATGATAATGTTTATTTGAAATTATGTACCACAAGTAAGACCAGAGGTAGAAAACATCACACCAAATAACAGGCCTCAAACAAAACAAAACGAAAAACCACAAGACCACACATACTTACAAACTCTCCTGAACCAACTATGTTCAGGAATTAATAAGTTGCATCCCTTACCCTCGCCCACTCACGAGGCTGGTAAAAGTTACGCCTTTAGGCTTTCTACAACCTAAGTATGTTCTCGGCACCTGATGAGCTTTTTAAAAGCCAGCTTAAAGTCTTCATTGAAACTTGTGTAGAGTAGAGGGTTGATCAGAGAATTGACATAGCCAAGCCATGTCAAAAAATCGGCCACTTCAGAGGATACGGTATAGATGCTCAGGCCTACAATCAACTCTTTGATGAAAAACGGCAGCCACGACAAAATGAATGCGCCCAGAATCAGCCCCAGGATGCGTGCTGCCTTGCGCTCCCTGGTACTGGAAATTTGCTGGCGCTCTCCTGGGTGATCTAGATCGTTGTCGAAAGGAGGGATCCTGATGGAGGTGTGCATCTTTTCAAACTCTGTGGTGGGGTCTGAGCTGGAGAAATCGGACACACAGAACGTTTGTGTTAGTTTGCAGCTTGCAAAAGAATTCTGGCTATCTGTGCTTCGGTTGCTCAAATGCCGGCTGGATCCCCTTTTCTGGTAAAGGCTCTTGGCCGCGTGGTAAATCCGGTAATAGAGAACCAATATCAAGGTCAAGGGAATATAAAATGCCCCAAGAGTGGAGTAAATGGTGTAGATGACGTGGTCATGCTGGATGGTGCACTGACTGGGGGGTGGGCTGAGTTGGCGGTGGCTCCTCCAGAACAGAGGAGGCATGGAGATGAAGATGGAGATGGTCCAGACAGTGAGGACCATGAGTCCAGCCCTCTTGGTGGTCCTCTTCCTGGCGTACTCCACAGCGTTAGTGATGGCCCAGTACCTGTCCAGGGCAATTACACAGAGGTGGAGGATGGAACAGGTGCAGCAGGTCATGTCCACGCTCAGCCACACTTCGCAGATGAAGTACCCGAACTTCCAGCTATCCATGACAATGTACATGATGCTCAGGGGCATGACGAGCACAGCCACCAGCAGGTCTGTCACAGCCAGAGAACAGATCAGATAGTTGGCCGGCTGGTGGAGTTTCTTGGTGGTACAGATGGCCATAATCACGGCCAAGTTCAGCAACATGGTTAGGGTGGTGATGATCACCAAAGTCATGGAAATGAGCATCTTCTCGGTGACAGTCTTGGGTCTCACAGTCACACCGGCTTCTGTGGTACAGTTAGTGATGTTCATGCTTGCGCCCTTCTAGTCTGTGCGGTGGAGAAGCTATTGGTAATTTCCCTGCTGCTCGAAGCTACTTAGATTTGATTGTCTCTCAACTGTGCAGAGCTGTAATTTCTTCAGTTACGTAGTCTCTTGTGTTCCATTTTGTGTGGGGAAAGGGAAATGCCACTGCATTGCTTTGAATGGAGGGTTCCTGAAAAATAGCATGCTGCTGGTTAGTGAATGAAAAGATTTTTTTTTCCTGGAAAACATGAGAATATTTTGGTATTCATACATTCTTAACATTTTTTGGATATAATTTCTTCTCCCTCTCTGAATGTGAACATCATTTTTACATTATACTTCAATGGATACTTTTTAAGTTAAGTTGTTAGTAGTTAGTCTATCTTGCCACCTGAATTATATTATTTACATTTATTCACATACATAGTTATATATAAAATGACTTAATATTCTGAAACACATTTACATTATATGCTTTTAAAATGTTGTGATCGTTACAAATAAAGAAAAAAATTATACTGTTTATAAGCAGACTTCAAAACAGATTTTAAAGTTGCACAGCAAATATTCAAGTCCAAAAACATTTTAGTGTCACAATGAGATTTTGTAATTTTGTCTAATTATTTCTGACATTTTACATATCCCACTGTGCATTTCTTTGGAGAAAAGAGAGAGAAAGCATATAATATTACTTGGATGTTTATGGCAATTTGTTCTCAGAGTAGTACAGTAAATCGACTGTGAAATGGCATCATCACCAAACTCAAACTTCCCCCCATTTAAACAAAGTTTCTAGTTTGCTTAACAGTTGTGATTCATTTTATCTATATATCTTTGTATGTATGTATGTATGTGGGTATCTACCTCTATCTATCTATCTATCTATCTATCTATCTATCTATCTATCTATCTATCTATCTATCTATCTATCTATCTATCTATCTATCTATCTATCTGTCTGTCTGTCTGTCTGTCTGTCTGTCTGTCTGTCTGTCTGTCTGTCTGTCTGTCTGTCTATCTGTCTATCTATCTGTCTATCTGTCCGTCCGTCCGTCAGTCCATCTGTCTATCTAGCTAGCTATCGCTGTGGCTCTTGAATAGCTGTGATTAAGCTGAGCAATCAATAAGATAGTGACGTTTCTTGAAAACATAGCTGGAAAGAACTCTGAAAAGTAACATCAAATATGGATGAATATTCTCAAGAACAAGATCAATTCTACATTGAAATATTCAAAGCATATGGCTGTTGGTTAGATTGACAGTCTGTGCAATCCTCTGATTTGACTCTATGGGATTATGTTCAGGAAAACTTGAAAAAAAAAAGTGTCCTTTAAGCAGTTTTAAGAAGGGACATAGACTGCTGTGGATAATAGACACAATGATTTTGGGAAAGGGTGAGGACAGGAGCAGGTCAAACCTATGTCAAATGGGGAGTGCAAATGGGTGGGAGGGTCTTTGTGTAGAGTGAGAATTGAAGTCAGAAATCAAAATTTCTAGACTGGCTAAGATCTAGCTCTTTGATCTCCTGTCTATAGGGCAAAAACAGGGACAGGGGGCCATGGGGTCATTTAACCTTTACATATGGGGAAAAACCATGATTTCACTGAAGACCCAAATTGGGGCAATTGTTTTTAAGCCAATCTGTATCATTCTGCAGTTAAATGAGAATCATTTTGTCTGTTTCTATTGTGCCTTTAGTGTTTCTGTGGATGCACTAACTTTCAGATGGTTTCTGTTTCTTTTAGTTCTTCCAAGGGACTAGTTCTGTCAATGATACCCTCTTTATTATAAATTAAATGTTTTCTTCTCCACTGGTACCTTTCCCTCCTTTTAAAAACAATTTAAATTTGCATTTACATTTGAGACAGGTTTGTAAATTGAAGGATTATGGAATTTAGAATCAGACCCAGGTTCAAATTCTAGCTAAATTATCTATGAACTAGGGGTAACCTCTTTTCATTTCTCCCTGAGTCCATGTGTCTATTTATCCATTGTGGCCCTTTGCTCTTTAATAAAATGAAATGTTTTTTCTCCTGTATAAGTTTTTTTTTTTCCCTCAGTTATGCTATTTTAGGTTCTTGAGGTTAAGTAGAATAATTCTTAATAAAAAGACTCTTTAATTCAATCATAAGATTGAGAGTACACAGAGTAAGTAGCATGGGTGAGGAACAGAAAACTTTAGACATGTCAATTTAATAATAAAGGCAATTAGGAAAAATAATTATTTTGAAAGCATGAAGTAAAAGCAAGATGAGGACAAATTCAGCTTTACAGAGCTTTTTAAAGCTTGTCTATTTATCTGTGCTCCCCAAACTCCCAGATGTCATTTCTCTGGTGATGCCTCTTTCTTCTTTATTTTGCAACAATTTTTCATTTCTCCTGGCACACTATATATTCTAGAAGGTAGGATGTATGCCTGATTCATCCTTTAAACTGTATCTAGTTAAATTAGCAAAAATATTAAAGCTTAGGACTACATTTTTAGCATTTCATTTTGATTTCCTGTTTCATTTTGTGGCCAAGTCTTTCAGAGTAGGAATTAAGTTTTGTGTTGCCACTCACCCCAAGCTCCTCCATATATCTAGCTTACCATCTTTCATCTTTTTAGTGAGCAATATGTCTTGAAGTTTGGTCCATAACAATATATAACACACATTCTTTAAATGGCTGGGTGAGGTCACCCAGGAAGCAATGAAAGAATGAATAAGTCTAAGAACTAGGCTTGGAGCTCTTCACTGTTCAAAGGTCAGGGAGGTAGGGAAGAACCTGAAAAGAGGAGGAGAAGAGCAACTATTCAGGTGGAGGAGAATCATGAGAGGTAATTCCTCCTGAAGACCATGTGAAGAAAGTATATCAAGTGTGAGAGCATGATCCACTGTGCAAATATGCCGACGTACACAGGGTGATGGGGGCTTGGCCATTGGGCTGGACAATGTGGCTGACATTGATGACCTCATCAAGAGCAGTTTGGTGCAGTGATAGAGATGAAAGGCTGAATGTGATGATTTCAAGAAAGAACAGAGAAAAGAAAAAAGAGACAGTGAATTAAGAGCAGTCATTTCAAGAGTTTTACTGAAAAGGTGAACAGAGGGATAAGGCTTTAACTGTGGAGGGAGTTGCAGGGTCAAGGTTATTTTTTTTTTAAGAGACATTGTCTCTCTTAACTAGGTTGTTTAGTTTTTTGTATGGGTTTTGTGTGTGTGTGTGTGTGTGTTTTTCTATGTTCAGTATCCTTTATGTTGGGATAGAGAACATTTTTGGGGTAAGTGAAATGTAAGAGAGGAAGCAGGAAAGCAGTAAAGGAGGATCCTGGGAGTCAGCCAATGAAACGCCAAGTAAGTAAAATTCCTTGAGCAATTTAATGGATCATGTTGGATAGTGAAAGGGTCAAAGATACAGAGTCTGTCAGTGATTCAACCTCAAGTGTCTTAGGTTTCTTAAGATTTTATGTTACGGATCCAGTTCTTCCATTAGAAAACTGACATTGACTTTATAAGTTTTCTTCAATTCATCCTGATAAGTCTACCTGAATCAGAGCTTTGGAGAGGAAATTCACATGGTAGTGATGCCCATGGGCACTGAAGGCTGGTTCTACAGTGTCATTCTAGACCACTCTCTCTACCTGCTTCAATGTCCTTATAAGATTAGAACAATTTGAAGATAAAATGAGTTAATACATGTTGCATGCTTGTGATAATACCTACTACATAGGGAGTGCTATGTAAGTGTTTATCATAACTTATTATATGAATTTTCTTAGGGAATTTTGTATTGGGCAATAGAAATAAATACTAATCCACAAACTCTAATATATAATAAAGGTATTTATTTCTATTATTCAACTTAATTTAAACCTCTAAGCTTTTTACTTTTCATGTTTGGGACTTTTACTGCCTCCTCCCAAGTCTGGAGGATTAATGAGAGCCAGGGTGCATGGAAAGTGGACTTCCTCTAGTGCCACTTCCCTTTGCCAAGGCATTTCTTATGCCAAGGTATCTGTTTTGCACACAGACTCTAAACTCAGTCAGGAAAACTCCCCCAATCCTGCCATCTTAGTCACTATCTTTCCTGGAGTCTGTTTCTGACTTTACGTGATGGGTTGAGCTATAATTACTTGACCTTTTGTTTTCCAGAAATCTATAGACCACACAATACCAATTGCAAATGGACTTGAAGCTGTCCAAAGTCAATACATTCAAAGTTTAAGCTGCTGGGCCAAATACTAATATAAAGTAACTACAGAGGCTCAAGAACTATGTTAAATTATATTATGATTATGCAATCATCAAATTCCAGCTGAAGAAAATCAACAGGTCAAATGGTCCAATTTTTTCAAAAATAATTTTCAGAGGTTATAAAAAGTAGACAGAGGGGATAGCATATAGACTATGGGAGACTTAAAGAGATATAAAACAATAAAAACAAGCTAAAATGAAAAAGACTATTGTTATTAGGAATGCACACTTGGGTATTAACTTTAAAGAGAAATTAAAAGTTAGGAGAGTGGTTATTTTTAGAAGGGGAAATGGTTGTGAGTGGGATTTGGTTTCTGGGTAATGGACTACATTCTATTTCTTGATGTGAGAGTGATCTCAGTGGTGACAGTCTTATACTAGTTTAGTATAGCATATATTAATTTTATTAAAAGTGGTTTTAAAAGATACTCTTAAACGTTAACACAAACAATACATCCTATAATTCTATTTTCCTGTTGATTAGCATGCTGCATTTTAGACAGAATATCAGCAGCCTCCCTTCCCCACTGAACACGGATGCAGGTGGCAGACTCGAACCACTTTTTTCTCTCACCAGCTTATTCAGTCTTCTATCTAGTCTTCAATCACTGTTAATAATTCTCCACATTCTCTCATTTTTTCTTTGATAATCCTCACTTTGCCCAGATTTCTTCAAATCATTAAAAAAGATCTCGCCAATATGTGCCAATTTCCTCTTTTTTTATAAAGTTTTCAGGACTGGCAGCTTGCCCTGATATTTCTAACTTTTATCTTCCTGTTAAATTCACTTTCTTGGCCTTCATAAATACTTTTGTCAGGGGAAGGAAAGGGTGGGACAGTGTTTCTCAACTTGATCTTCAGTGGGAACAGGAGGAGATATGGAGGCACAAGATATTAGCATGTAAGGCTCTTTATTCTCCTTTTTTATTTAAATTGTGATGGGACATGATGTGATTATTATGGGGTTATTATATTTATAATAACAGGAAAATACCACTGTGAAAACTTAAATGAAACAGAGCAACAGAGTTTTAGGAAATATTTATGTATTCTGGATATGAGAGTGTTGTTAGAACAATGTTTTGCAAACACTTCTTTCCACCCTGTGGTTTGTCTTATACTGATGTTTTGTGATACACAGGAGATTTTATTTTGATAAAGTCTAAGTCATCTATTTTTTTCTTAGTGATCAAAACTTTCTGTGTCCTAAGCAGTCTTTTTTAACCTAAAATATCACAAAGATATTTTCTATATTTTCTTCCAGCTTCACATGTTCCATTCTAACTGAATTTATCCATTTGGATGTGAGATTGGTGTTCAGGTCTATTTTTTCCTGCAATGATGTCTACTTATTTAGTTTCTACTCATTTAAGTCTTCTTTGATTTATTTTCTTAGCATTTTGTAATTTCTAGTATACAAATCCTGCACAGTTGAATTTATACCTAAGTATTTTGCTTTCTTTGGAGTGATTATAAGTGGCACCATGCTTTTAATGTGTTTCCAGGTGTTTACTGTTAAATATAGAAATGTGGTTGATCTTGTATTATGCTTTTATATACATGCTTATGCTTTGCTTAACTGACTTAATAGTTACAGGGTTTCTTTGGCAATTTTCTATACAGATGATCATGTCATTTGCAAGTAGGATCACTTTATTTCTTTCTTCTTTCTCATCTGTACATATTTTCTTGCCTTATTGAAGTGGCTAGAACCGCCAGTACTATGTTGATTCTCATTAGTGAGAACCAATGTATTTCTCTTACTCTTTGTGGTATGTGCCAGTTCTAGGTTTCCCTACAAATATTTCTAATGAACTAGCCTTGCTCTCATTCTCCTTCTACCAGCTGAATGGGGTGGAAGTTTCCTGGTCAGTGCATGATCAGGTGAAGGAGCATATCACACACCTCCCTTCAGTGTACCAGCTTTCTGACTCGCGTTAGATGATGATATGAGTGAGAAATAATACTTATTGTATTAATCCACTGATATTTTGGGGCTTATCAGTTAAAGTAGTTAATATTATTTGCCTTAAGTAATATATCAACTATCCATGGGTAATTGAATCTTTGGAAACTTGGTTTCACAATGTGAAAAATGCAGATAATTTTATCTATCTTATATATTTATAAAGAGAATTAAATGAGACAGCTTTCACAAAAGTGACTGCATATTTCCTGATACCACAATAAACATTTGTTCAATTATTGTTTGCTGAACATGTTCATATGTTGATATACTAATGAATTTGTAATCTCTGTATTGAGCTAGGGGTATTTACTTGTGTTTGTGTCTTTTAATATTTAATCCATCCCTTTAAATTTTTTTCTTCAGCAGTAAAAGTGAAACATAATGTAAACCCAATATATAGGTTAAAATACTGTGCATTTTCAGTCAACTTAACATAGTTCCTAAGTAAACACTGATAATTGACTTTAAGCTGAATTTGACTTTGAGGATGGTTTTTAATAAATTTAAGCCACAGGCATCACATTCTGTACCCATACCCCTTTTGGATCTTTGGATACATGTTTCTATGCAAATATCAGGAGAAAAAGAGCAAGTTTTCCAGGGAGTTCTTCCCATCTATGTAATGTGTAGTTTATATAGAAAATAAATACATAACTCCTTACCCACTAGGTGGAATGGTTGGGCAGCAGCTGAAACTTTCAGGGTTGAACACAGTGGATGACCTGAGTGTGAAAAGGAAATAATTTAGAGGACTGGGTGGCAGAAATGTGCAATAAGGCAAAATGACTTTAATATTTTTGAGATGACAATGTAAAAGCCAGATAGTATTATAGTATTCTAGATAACTAATAGAGTGAAAAGAATTTAGAGAATTTTCTCAAGCTTGAAGAATTTATCTAAAGCATTTTTAATTTGAGTGTTTTCTTGTATTAAACCTAGGTGTTGGATAGCCAGGAAACATTTGTATTTCCGTGAAATCTGGTCAGCTTACTGGTCTGGGCAATTACCTATCAGTTTTGCTGACAAATAAAGGAGGACCTCAACTTTCTGTTATGTTTAGAACATTTTCTGCTTCTCAGCCTACTGTACAAATAAATAATGCTTGGTTTATTTGGTGAAGGACAAACATTCCTTCCCCTTTGATTCTACACTCTCTTATTGCCACTCTCCTCCTGCTTGGTGAACTCATTTAGCTTTTCTAAGTCTTTACCTGTGCTCCTTACATCTGGCAATTAATTATTAACTCATCATCATACATTATGATAGTGCCATTCTCCAAGTAAGAGCACTACAAGTAAGAGATACACTTGCACTAAATATTTTTTAAATAAAGTAATGTTGGTATATGTTTATATTTATAGAAAAGCTGTAAAGATAGTACAGACTACCTGTCCACTCCTCACTCTTTTTACCCATTATTGCCATCTTACATTACCACAGTACATTTATTAAATGTAGGAAAGGGACACTGCTGACTAAACTCCAGATTTTATCTTGATTTAAGTAGTCTTTCCATTGATGGCCTCTTCCTGTTTCAATCCAGGGTGCGATATTCAGCTGTCATCTTCCCTGTGATCTGTGACAATGTCTCAATCTTGATTTGTTTTTCGTGACCTTGATGTCGTGAGGAGTACTGATCTGATGTCCCGTAGAATGACCCTGATCTTGGTTTGTCTGATGCTTTCCTCATGGTCAGAATGGGGTAGGGGGTTTTGAAGGGATACCGAGGAGGTAAGTGCCCTTCTGATTACGTCACATGAGTGCAGTGATACCTGCATGACATCACTGCTGATGTTAACCTTCATCATTTGGTTTAGGTAGCGCTTGTAATGATTGTCCACTGCAAAGGCCCCATTTTCCCCCTTTCCTACTTTTTCATTTTTGGAAGTGAGCAACTAGATCTAGTCTACCCTCATGGTGGGGAAGGGGAATTAAGTTCCAACTCCTGGAAGGGGGATATATACATCTGCTATTTGGAATTCTTCTTTAAGGGTGATTTGTCTCTTCACCATCATTTTATTTACTAATTCAAAAGTTTGTTTATATGAGTCCACATTTATGATGCAGTCCCAAGGGGACAGAGAGGGTTATAGTGCCTACTCATGTGATTTATCAGTATAATTTGTGAATATTTACTTTATTCTCTGTATTTTAATCCCACACTAGGTTGTTTCATTGTTCTAATTGTCACTCTTGGTCCCTGGGAACTCTTTCATTAACTCCTGTTGCATTTTCTTGTCAGGCTGTTTTGTTTGTCCTATACAGACTAACCTCTCTTTGAAAGGTAATGGAGAAAAATAATTTCTTGTGAAATGTAGATAAGGTTTTATTTAGAGAGTCTCTGTTGCAGGCAAATAAAGCCTTTTAGTATGAAGGGCACCTGTATAAGTGTTATTTACTTTTCAGCTGAGAATAATAAAAATGAACTTTATGTGTTATTTAAGCTAACTGGTAGTTGAGGATATATCAGTATATTTAAAAAACAACAAAAGAAAGTGACTTTTTCTGACTTAATGATACAATCAAAGAACTCAATTAATCAGAGAAGATCTAGACTCCTTTTTGGGTTGTTCACACATTTTTCTTTCAAATGCAGGACATTGTGCTTTGGGGTAGATCCAAGTGAATGAGCATTTAAATCGCAGGGTTAACTTTTCTTACTGGACTTTCACCTGGGGAAGCATAACTGCCTCAGACAACTTGGTTCCACTCCAATACCCCCAATAGTATGCTGTTCTATAAAGGGATTTGCACGTATCTATTTTTTTGTTTTGTTAAGATAGAATGTTGTGTGGAAATGGAAGGGCAGGGTAGAGGCCTCATGCAAATCTACTGATGGTTGGTTTTGTGACCTTGAAAAGGGCACCCCATGCATTTGGGTCTCTGTTTTCCTACCTGTAAAGTTAAGATTTATTTATGATAATTTTTCAGGTTTAACATTCTCTGACTTTTAAGCTACAACTTTATGGTGGTTGGAAGGGGGTAAAAGCATGTGTTTATGGATTCAGATCTGAGGGAAAAGTATCTAGTTTTGGACAACTATATTTATAAAAGAGCTGTTGAGGCCTAATAAAAGTGTCAATGTCTCCTGACTTATATAGCACTACTATATAACACTATTATTTTCCAAATTTACATTCACATTAATTTTCTATTTTTAATTTTGAAATACATAATAATGTTTCTATCAAACACACATAATTAGGCTTACACTTAAGACTCTTATGTTGATAGCCATCTTCTTTTTTCTTGACTGGTTTTTCTCTTGGTTTCCTACTTGTCAGTGATAGTATGTGGTCACTCACATTTACGGAAGTCTCTGGATTGCTTTTGTTCCAGAATCTCATTACAGGGATGTTCGTATGGAGAATAAGCCTTGAAAAACAGAGATTTTATCCTAGTAGGATAAAGATAATGACTCCCTTTGGAGTCATGGGTAAGAGACTTACTGCTCATTATGAAAAAATCTGGTTTCTGTAAGCTCAGCATGCAAACTGTAGTGCACTTACTGCATTTGCAAGAGTCATGTGGCCCTCCTTGCCTTACCCTGGGAATTCAGACTTGCAAAATTGGTAAGAGAAAATGCTGATACTCTGGCTACTGCTGCTGCTCTAAAGAAGTCCTTACTTTATGACATAGGTGTCTCTTGTTTTCTGTGGCTTCCATGAAACTGTGACATGTTAACTTGTTAGTTTACAAATTGGATAACGTCTTTGTAGTGTGTATAGCCCATTGTAAACTTTTAGTTGTATGGAATCTCTCAATTTGGGTGTGGTCCTTACTTGATCATATTTTCCTTGAGCTTGGTGCAGTACCATAGATAGAACTGAGGAACTGGATTCCAAAAGAACTGGATTCAAATATATGCTTCAGTGTTGTAACACTAGCAATTTACTTAGTAGCTTTGCACTTCTTTTTTTTTTTTTTTTTTTTTTAGTGGAAATAATCTACTCTACAATGATTGTGAAGATCAAACAAGATAACATGTATCTATGTTCTCCACTTTGGCAGCCACATGTGGTTATTTGTATTCAAATTGAATAAATTAAATTAAAAAATCAGTTCCTCAGTTATACTAGTGTCACTTTTTGAATGCTCAATAGGCACATGTGATTAGTGGCTACTATATGCCATAAAAGAGATATAAAATATTTTTATTATTACTCCCCTAATTCTGTTGGGCAGTGCTGACTAAGCTCTTTCTGTATTATGGAGTGTTATGGAAATATAGCACTGTTTTCTATTCCTTTGCTATTATTGGTGGGTTGGGTGAGACCAGTTCACCTGCTTTATTGCTAATTTGTGGCAAGTTTTAAGGTTCATGAATACCATGGAAAGTCATATAGTAAGAACTTAGGAGGGTTTGGTAACAGATAAGATTGGCAATGGCAACTAAGTCTCTCTTTATGTACAGTGCCTGTACTGATTACTGATTACTTTTTAAAAAAGATTTATTTATGCATACAAAAACTGGAGTATAGGCCAGTGGTCCAGGAGGTAAGAAGAATCACCAGAGACAGAGCAGGGAGCAGAACAAGTGGATCTACTAAAGTACATTGCTGAGGGGAACAGTAGGTAAGACAGGAGAGGTCTGCTGTGTCATGTGGGTCTCCTCCCTGGCCAGGGATCAAACTTGTGCTTCAGTGGTTGCTGATAGGTTCACAGTGTTGCACCTTAACTCCTTGCACCACCAGGGAGGCCCCTCTCTTGAACTTTCTAAGGTTGCATTTGAGTTTAGCTTAGGAATGGAGTGAGTGGCACAAGATATTTGCTATGAATATGGGGGGAGGCTGAAGGGATGTGTGCTATTTGCTTGTGGGGTTTTTTTTGTCTTATATTTGTTTGTTTACTTTGTATTGTATTTGACTTCTAGTTTCAAAAAGTGAACGTATTTCGATTTTTCCTTTGTTTTAACTTTTCAGCCATGATATTGTCTGACTTCCAAATCTACAATACTTACTTTGTCAACTTTTGCTTCCTTTTCATTTTCCCGTCCTCAATACCAATGTTGTTAAGGGGCTAAGAGGTCTTTATTATGTTTCTTTTCACCCCAATGAACCCTTCGAGTTGCTAAGCTATTATCAGCCACAACCTCTTCTAGAACATAGTTAATTAGATTTCACTATTTTTCAGCAGCGTTGAAAGAATCTACAGGGATTAGTAGCACTAATAAGAATTTGAAAGGGCACTAATGTCTCTGTAAATATTATAGGATTATATTTACTTTTTTTCTTCTGAAAGTGCTACAGGTGAGGTACTTCAGATATTATAGGGAAAACAAATAGTTTCACCTCATAAAAACTGCAACTCATAAGTCCTGGTTCCTGGGGTGCTCCACTAAGGATTCAGAAGTAGTGTTGAGTCTCAGCAGAAGAGATTGATGATGGATTGGCAATACATTACAAGCAATTACCGTAGATTGGTATCTGAAAAGATAAGAATTTTTTATTTTCCTAGAATTAAAAAAAATTGTCTTTTCAAACAGCAGCGAAGGTCTTGAGAATTATGATCTTGATTAATCTAATTTCAGTTCTGCTTCTACTTAGAAAAAAAAAATTCTCCAATCACCATGCTTATGAATCCAAGCTCTCATCAGAAAACTGACAGAATTTTTGACCTATTATGCTGCTTTTTTATTGTCTATAAGAAGCACAGGAAAAGGCAGTGATAATACATTTTCTCCTTCTACAATAACATATATGATAAATAACAAGAATCTGGATATTAGAAATAATAAACATTACCAGAATTTATTTATAAAATATGAAGAATGTCATTAAGAATTTTCAACTAGAAAATATATAGAATATATAGAAAATATATAGAAGAAACATCTCAGTAGCATTTTTAAAGGCCCATTCCCCAAAGCAAAGAAAGTGAAGGGAAAGATAAACAGCTGGGATTACATCAAACTAAAAACTTTCTGTGCAGCAAAAGAGACATTAACCATAAAACAAAGCGACACCTTACCAATTGGGAGAAAACTTTTGCACTCCACACAACTAATAAGGGACTGATCACAAAGATCTACAAAGAACTCACATGACTCAACAAAAACAAAGTAAACAATCCAGTCAAAAAATGGTCAGAAGAAAAGACACTTCTCCAAAGAGGAAATGCAAATGGTTAACAGACATGAAAAATGTTCAACTCCCTCACAATCAGTAAAATGCAAGTCAAAACTACTATGAGATACCACCTTACATCAGCAAGAATGGCACATATTAAGAAAAACTAGCAACAACAAATGTTGGTGAGAATGTGGTGAAAAAGGAACTCAAGTAAGTTGAGTAAGGAATGCAAGTAAGTCCAAACACTATGGAGATTTGTGTGGAGGTTCCTCAGACTACTAAAAGTGGAGCGACCATATGACCCAGCAATTCTACTCCTAGGGATCTACCCAAAGGACATAAAAACATTAATTCAAAAGGATATACCTGTATCCCTGTGTATATAGTAGCACTATTTATAATAAAACTTGGAAACAACCCAAATGCCCAAAAATAGATGAGTGGATGAAGATGTGGTACATATACACAATGGAATACCATTCAGCAATCAAAAAAGATAAAATAATGCCATTCACAGCAACATGGATGAAGCTAGAAGGGATTATGCTCAGTGAAATAAGTCAGAAGGTTAAAAAATATCGGATGGTTTCACTTATAGGAGGAATACAGGGGAACCAAATAAGGGATCAGGGAAAAATAATAACAATTTTAAAAACACAATGCAACAAAAATAAACAGACAACTACAGCTATAAATCAGAGATATTCTGCAGGGAATGGGGAGGGAGAGGGATCAAAATGAAGGTGGGAAGCGCACAAGGGACTATGGTGATGGTACACGGGTGAAGTGGTGGTGGAAATTCTATAGGGACTACACCTGAGAAAAGAAAGCAAACACTGTAAAAAAAAAAAAAAGAACAATGATGCAAAACATATATAAATAAATAAATTTAAAAAGTTTAAAGAAAGAATTTTCAGCTAATAGTTTTTTCAATTCTTTAGCTATTTAGGACTGATAGAGTAGATAGTGGTTGTTATCTGGGGTGAAAATTATGTAGAAAAAGTAAGGGAATGATAGAAGGAGAAATGTACAGAGAAGGAAAGATTCAGTAAACATAATCTGTGATAAAAGAAATATGTTTACAGCAGAAAGAAACCTACTCTGTTCTCATAGATATACTAATAGTGTCCAGAATTGGCAGGACCATGAGGTCTTCTTAATTTTCATCCCTCAAATTCTACTGTAATAAGTTCTAGAATATCTTTCTATAATTGCAATTGGGGAGTTTATTGGGAGAATAAGTCAAGAGATAAAAGGCCACATGAGTGGTTATATATACAATTTTAAATTCCCATACTGGAATTCTTAAAAAGGACTTTGTAAATACAATGAATCATTCAAGTGATTCACTTGGTAATATGGTGACTCATTTAAAAGGCCCATAAAGTAAATTAGAGGAAAGATTTCTTCTAATTGCATCTGACTGATAAAACTTTTGATAGTAATATGTAGTCAAATTCATTCATACTTTGAAATCAAAGCCTATTAATAAACAATAAGATACATGAACTAGCACAAGTTAATTAAATGCATATATTTAGTGGAACCTAACAAGCAGCTTCATTTTGGGATAACCACTGAATGAAGACTGGTGAAAAACATAAATATGAATAAGAGGCATGAATCTATATACCTAAAGCATATACCATGTTGTAAACCAATGTTACCCCAATAAAAAAATAAAAGGATGAGTTAGAAAAGAGAATAATGCTTTATCTGCTTCTGAGTCTGATATTCACCAAAGCAAATTAGTGATTTGCCACAATTGGTAACTCTATGAGGTGAATATATATTAACCTGTTATTCAATATAATGAGTATCTATTGAATAATGGAAAAATACCAGTTAAAGTGAGTCAAATTTTAAACATGTTGATATGAGATGAAGTAAAGTTCCTTCCTTCCTTCCTTCCTTCCTTCCTTCCTTCCTTCCTTCCTTCCTTCCTTCCTTCCTTCCTTCCTTCCTTCCTTCCTTCCTTCCTTCCTTCCTTCCTCCCTTCCTCCCTCCCTCCCTCCCTCCCTCCCCCCCTCCCTCCTTCCCTCCTTCCCTCCTTCCTCTTCATTGTTCACTCCACGCCTTAACTCAGCTCAGATAGAAATGGTTTAAATGATGTGTTTTCAGCACATGGACAAGACATTATGGGAATGAGAGAGTTTAGTCAGGGCATGAAAGTATTTCTAAAAAAGTGTCAGAGTTTCAACTTTTAGCATGTCTGCCTCTTAGCTTTCATGAAGCTTGTATGAGCAGAAGGTTTCCAGTGTGATCCTAATGTGGACTCTGACTTCAGGGTTCTGAGACTCAAGTTCTGTCTTTGCTACTTGCTAGCTCTTTGACTTTGAGCAGATACTACATCTACCTGGTCCTCAACTGACTGTTGGAGATACAGGGGGTGGGATGAGCTGGAACACCCATTTTCTTCCTTATAGTGTCCCTGGAGGCATGGGAATACCTATTTTACTTCTAGGAGAGAGTTGCATTATTTTCATTAACAATTTTCCACCCACTGGAAAAAAAAGAGAGAGAGAGAGAATGAGAGATTGGTGAGGATGGAGAAAGCCTGACTTTAAATCTGCCCCAGATGAAACTGAAGCTCACACATTTTGGTTCCATTGGTAAACTGACTCCAAGCTCATGAAGCCTGTTCCAGTTAGAACTCAGTTCTCTCTGGTTGATGACACTGGGTGGTAATTTCCTGATTATCTTCAATTCAGGAGAGAGGGACATATAGTGTAATTTTGGTGTCAGGTGGAGATTTAATTTCTCAACTAACTTTAACAAAGCAAATATCTTAATTGCTATTTGGAAACTGGTGATTGTTGTGAAGAGTAAATGAGTCAACAGATGTAAAAGCACATGGATAGTGCTTGGCACATAAATAAGTGCTATTTTGGAGCTAGCTGTGATTATTATGAATTTATTTCCAAGTGGTTACATGGTAATAGATTGTGATAGTACTCCCAAATGTGATTCAACTTGATTCAGTACTCCCACTAGGTTCACAAGCTGTCATAAGATCAATTTAAACAATATGTATCAATGTGTTTTGTGAGCTAGAAAGCACATTATATACTAATGATGATGGAGAATTTAAGGTCTTTATGCGAAGAACATTGACTTGATGGGGTGCAGTTCCATGCCAGATTCTCTCTTTTCTTCTAGGTTTTCCAGGGCCATTTCAATCTCTTGTTCAAAAAAAATAGTAAAGCATTATAGCTGAATTAGTATTTTGTTGATTTCCCAGAATGAACAATTCATCATAAAGATAATTCATAAATAGGCTATCATTTAACTCTCTGTTGGAACAAAGCTGTTGTGGTCTGGGCTTATGCCTGTTTGCTACTTTGAAAGATTTCAGAATATTTATGTAAGAATCCAAGATAGTGAAGAGAATTTGGAAGATGTCAATCGAATGTTTTAGTGTTCATCTAACCTTGGATTACTTTAACTACCTGATAGTTCTCTTTCTAAGAAAACATCCATTCATTAATGGCCAAAGCCATTTTTTTGTTCCTATTGTTCTCTTACAGTCCTTGTTAACCTTCTATTAATTTTTTAACTCAACAGATATTTAATGAACACCTAGCTTGCATCATTTATTGTTTCATTTATTGAATATATGATCACTTCTCAGCATTTTGGTTAAGATCAAATGCATTTATTGAATATATGGCATAAATAAAACAGATGAAAAAGCTTGCCTTCTACAAACATATCCTGTTGCTAGCAAAATTTAACTAAAATCTACTATTGAGTGTGGCCCGTTTGGAGACAGACTTAAAAGTGTATTTTATATAATTCCCAGCATATTATTAATTAAAGGAAATATTTTAGATGCATACACACAGACCTCTAAAATTCTTTATGTGGAAACACTCCTCCAAAACATTAGTATTTGTTATTACTTTATTTGATTAACCTAACAGCAGTGTTTGCATAATTATTATATAATCTTCTATCCCAATAGAAATAAATAATTATTTTCAGTACAGAGATACCACTGATATTTTTGACTTGATACATTAAGAGCTTTATATTTTCCTCAACATCTTTTAGTCACTAAAACCTAATCTTAGAACCTGAGGTTTAGTGATCTGCAGTTTTAGCATCTCTGAAATCAGTACTTTGTAGAAATAATTTATGGTTTAAGAAAGAATTTTCTTTCTGCATTTTGCTAACTTAAACTGAAACTACAAATGGTTTTCTGTGTTACAAACTGCAAATGACCTAAGATAGGAAAGATGAAAGTGAAGAATATTCTTACTAATAGTTTTAAGATAATCAAACCTGACTTATTTATAGAAAAAAGAGAAGATGAATTTGCATAATTTCTTTTACATATTAAAGATGCTTCTGAATTTGCAATGCAGTCTGCCATCCTTAACTAAGCTTCTCTTTTGCCCTCTCTCTCTCTCTCTCTCTCCCCCTCCCTCTCTCCTCTTTTTAATCAGAAACACAGACTTTATAATGAAGGTTTATGTGTGACAATTGCATGGTAAGTAGGATATAAGTAGGATATAATTGACTTATGTGGTCTGTTTTGAATATGAATATGAATAATTAGTAATGCATTGTAGTTTATATAGTTTGACTAGTTGCCATTTAAATTATCTAGTTTTATTCTATTACTTTTAGAACTTCCATGTTTTATAATCCTTCTTTGTTCCATTTAGTTTTCCAGGAGAGGGAGCTCAGAATCTTTTAAATGTTGCATAGTCAGATTCCAAACTGGTCTTTAAAACCTCTGGAAGAGGAACAAGGAACGAAACTGAAAACACAAATCAGGCCCTCGGCTGACAGTGTGGAATGCCGCTGTGCTGCTCAGGCTGGAGGGCTCTGCAGTCCCCACAAGTCCCTGCACACACACCCCTCCCCCCACCCCCTCACCTTCTTTGCAGTGTATCACCCGAGAGCATCTCAACCCAGCATACTTTCTGTACACTATTTGCCATCTCAGAGTCAGTGTTCAGGAGACCCAGTCTAAGAAGGGGAGTGATTTGGGCAGTGCCTCCAATCTTTATTTCTCAAAAACCAGTAAAGATATGATCTTTTCTAAAACACAGTTGGAAGGTAGATGTTTTCTAGAGAGAACTGAAGGAAGGGGTAAGTTATTTGGATACTTGGGTAATTATGGTAGAAGGAGAGAGGAAGTAAACATGGGGAAATGTGGTCTGTAATTAAGGAGAAATAGGGTGCTTTATGCCTAAAGACAGCCAAGTTCATGGGTCAGTTGACCCTGTTACAGAGCTTGAGAGCACTGAGATTTAGTGTCAAGCCCACTTGGTTCTCACTCCTGAGGGAGAGGTGATGTGACTAGAGGGGCATGCAGAGGGACTCAGGGTGCAGAGACATTGCTTAAGGGAGAAAGCAAAACAAAACGAAAGATTCATTAGCCATGAAAAACAACTGAAGAGTTTGCGACACAGTGGATGTGTCTGACTAGTGCAGCTAGACACTGAAGGCAGCAAGAAGGAAGCCATCCACTTTCAAAGTTTAGGTTCAAATCTTGGCTCCATCACTTAGCAGCTATATTACCTTTGATAAAGTTACTTGACTTCTCTGAGACTAGTAACTTGGATTTAATCCTAAAAGGACAATTGTGAGAATTAAAATAATACAATGTGTCATGTAGTAGGTATTAAACACACAGCTAACTATTGATTTACATGAGGCAGGAATGTTGTGCAAATGCACACAGGAAGGTCTACATGGAATAGTCCCACCCCGGCAGCAGCTGACTAGCTCTTTCCTCTGTGCTGCCACATTGCAGAAAACATGAAGAAGAGTTTCTTCAGTGGGGCTGAATTACAAAGTAGAGGTGTAATATAGGACACAGATTACCTTCTTCAGTCCTCATAGTTGTGTGAAGTCATTTTACTTAGGCATGTATCACTTAGATTCACAAAAAGTCAGAGTAGTTGCTGTTTTTTAATGTCACCTGTGGCTTCTTTACCTAAAATTTAATTTAAATGATAATATCTAGATTTACATGCAAGTTTCTAAGAGGCCTTTTCAGGTGAAAACAACTGATAAAGAGCATGATAAGAGGCATGATCATCAAGGACCTACATGAGAACCATGGAATTTTAAAGCTAGAAGTGGCAGAGCCTCTGTTGCCTGAAAAGTGGGAATAAAAAAGAAGCTGGAAGGATGAGGGACTTGCAAGAGGCCTGTAACTTGTTTGTGAAGGCAGCTCATAACCAGGCCTCCAGACCAAAGTCCAGAACCCATCATGTTAGGCCTCACAGCACGGCCTTCGAGATCACCTCTCCACAGGCCACCTCTCAGCAACTCTCCTCTTTCTGTAATCAGTAAGTTATATGCACTCCCCATACTCCCTGGCACAGTGGAAGTTCAGAGCAACTCAAAAGACAAATGTGACTCTAGTGTGAATTAGTAACATTTGGCGATGGAATCAAGGCAAATTATCTTGAGTTTACACAAACACTTCATTCTTTGACAGAAATAAAATACTTCCAGATTACGGAACTAGAAGAGCAGTTTTGCCTGAGGGAAAAGGATAGGATTTATTCTCAGAAAATTAATGATTATAAAATATGTATTTGTTCATATTCAAAACGTTGTCATCATGAAGTATGATGGGTAAAAACTAACATTAACAAAATGGAAAGAATACTAAAATATACATCTGACTCAAAACTGTGTGCCAAAGCTGCTGCGGAACCAAACAGCTCAGAGAACCCCCTTCTCCCAGCTCCCTCCCCCCACATCCCACCCCCTGCTGTTATCCAGGCTGTTTTTTTTGTGTTGGGGGGGTGGTGTCTGTTTGCTCTCTCAAATCCTTTTGTACCCTTAATCTTATTGAGGCTTCAGGGACTGACCTCTTCAGAGAATGTAATCCAGCTCCCATTCCCGCAGTGGGCTGGTCAATGAGAGCTTCTGATAGGATGTTGGAGTTGGGAAGAGAATGAGTTTTGGCACTTGTTTCTGGATCCTTTCTTATTGGACCGCAGTTTGGCATTTTCTGTGGCCTTCTAGCTAAGGTCAGGCACCCTTGTGGCTGTAATTCTCACTTCCAAGAAATCCCTTTTCTTGTTTCTTTGATCTTAGAAGTGATTGATAATGACTTTTACTATTATAAAAGTTGCCCTTTACCCCATCTACTCTTTTATATTTTTTAACTTACTACTTTTATTGAGCAACAATGGTTTACAACATTTTAAATGACACAGTGGTACAGAGTCACACCTCTTCATGCACACCACCAAAACACATCATTAGTCCTCCACCATAGTCCATGAGGTGCTCCCCTTTGCTCCCCTCCTCTCATCCCTCCCTCCCTCCTCCCAACTTCAATTCTAGTCAGATTTTTCTAGGGTTTGTTTTGGTTTAGGTTTTTTGTTCCTTTGTCTTGTTTCCCTATATTTCACATACGTATGAAACCATTCTATATTTATCTTTCTCCCTCTGGCTTATTTCACTTAGCCAAATCCTCCCCAGTTCCATCTATGGAATGTCACAAGTAGCAAGGCTCATCATTTCTCTCTCTTTCTTTTTAATTTTATAGCTGAGTAGTATTCCATTCCATGTAGAGTTAAAATCTCTTCAATTGCCCTTTTTGATTGTTTCTTAGGATCTTGGCAGGACTTTTACTTATATAAGCATGCACCTAGTTTTATATGCACTACAAATTATGTCATTAAATACCTTAAAAGGCGCCAGTGGCTCCTTATATGCTTGTGGTGCTTCCCAACTTACTGTAACAGACTCTAGTATATACATAACCACTTTTCAATTTTTTAAGAGTTTGCTTATATCTGAACTCTGTTATGCCTGTCCATGTCAAAGGTTTTAAATACATCTTAATTTAGTCTATCTTCGTTCCCCTTCCATGGTAATTTCTCTGACCACTTGAAGTTATTATTCAGTGTCCAACATAGTTGGGAATTTTTTGACTCACGACTCCTTTGTGAATCAGGTGAAAATACAATTTTTCTCTCTAGAAAAGTATGTAAATCATAGATATAACAAGTCTGCATATGATTTATTTACCAAGTTGGGAAACTGATTTTGACCACATAATATTTTATTCATGGGGAAAAGCCTATAAAATTTAATGATTTTTTTTAATTAATTGAAATATATCTAAAGTGTGCATAAAAAAGCTACCCCAAAATAAACATCAAATTTGCCTGAATTAAGACGTCTGATGTTAAACTTTAGAAGGAGGTTGACATGGCAACATGAAAGTTATCTTGTACATTTGATTGATTTTGACATTTTTATTTTGCTTGCAGCTGATGCTAAAAAATGTGGCTCAAAGTTAGGTTGCTATCCAGAACATTGGAATTCTCTAAGATCATTTTGGGTTGAATTTATATAGAATCATTTGGTTTGTTAGGAATTTATGTTCGCAAAGTTGGCATTATTGCTTCCAGCTATGCCAGGAAAAAAAAGGATTATGAAGCCATATTTAAGTTTGAAAGTGGTTTAAATAGAGTGAATCTGCAAGAGAATTCTATGGTGTTTCCAGTTATTTTCAGATTGCTTTTTCTGTAGGGAAACTGAAAAGGCTTCATAGCCCTTGTAAAAGGGCTCTTAATTAAACATCCTATAAATCCTATAAATTCTGTAAAAGCACTCTCCCCAGCATTGCAAAGTTGGTATAGATGATTGCTTGCCAATTTTGGTTTTTAGATAGGAGTCTGTATAACGTTCGATAAGTTAGGATGCTTACGGCAGCAAATACAAAGCCTGATTCCACAAGGAACTTACAGTAAAGAAACTTATTATCTCACATAACAGAGAGTTCAGAAGTAGAGTTAGCTTTGATCAGATTGATGACTCAGTAATTCAATGATGTCATCAAAGATCCAAATTCTTCCTATACTTTTACTCTGCTGTTCTCAATGTAACAGCATTGATTCAATTACCTTATATTTGCTAGGTGCAGACCAGTACCTAATCCAAACATATATTCTGTTCACATCCTAACAGAGAGAGAACCCTTTCCCCTACCAATGATTGGATAAAATTAGACCATGAGACACCTCCACCTACAATAGCAGCTGTTTTGACTGCCTTCAATGAAATAAGAACAACTTGATAATGAGATCTGTTTCCCCTCAGTTATTTGGAAGTATCCAAACAAAATCAGGATTCTATTGAAAATGGAGGAAAAGAAAAGAGTGTTGGGGAAATAATGTTCTCTACTGATATTTTTAATGATATCTTTATTAGTAGAAGTATATAGAATGATTTATTTCATCTAAAAATATATGCTAATTAAACTAAAACATGAATTAACTCTCTTTAGAGTCACTCTGAGAATGGGTGTTCATTTTCTCTAAAACTTTTGCCTTAAGTTCTGTTGTATGTCAAGAATAATTTTTGGAACATCAGTCATCTCAGGTGTAGTAGAGAAGAACTTTATAGGAGGTTTAATTAATCTATCTGCTCTGGCAAGCAGGTCCATCTGTCGAAAAACTCACTCTACTGAAAAATAAGTTATACATATTTCTTACAGAAATTTATGATGGCACAAATTGAAATTTATAAGTAAGTCATATCCACCTTACATTATTACATAACCACTGGCAAATTTTGTTCTATTCTCCTTTCCCACTTCCTCCTCTTATGAGTATTTAGAATAATCCTTTGTTTTTGTTTGTGTGTGTGTGTTTGTTTGCGGTGTGTTTATTTACTTAGTACTTATATTGTAGTCATCCTGTCTGGTCATGAAATGGTCTTTGAAACATTATCTTTATAATTATAGATATGTTATTATTATTAGCAATTTAGACTGTTTCCCTATAATAAATAGTACTGTAATGACATTTTTTTTGTATGTCTAAGTGTTTTCTTAAGAAAAATCTTTTGAATGTAATTGAGTAAAATGCTAAATATTTCAGGGATTTTAATATAAAATGGAAAATTGCCCCCTAGAAATATTATGTCAGTGTGCATAGCTACCAGCTATAATGAGAAGTGAACCAGGACCTTGTAAAACTTGCTTACTTTACTCAGTTCAGTTAATATTTTTTTCCTTACGAACTCCCAAATTGAAAAAAATCAGTGATATTTTGCAAGTGTTCTGTTTGGCCTTTAAACTTTGAGTAGCTAAGAATAATAAGGGTAGAAAATGCATAAAGAAATTTTAATATATTTTCACTTACAGAATTTAAACAGCATTAACTTATGAATAGAATGAATAATGCTTCAGCAATCACTTGTACTATTTTAAGAAGATTATTCAAGTGGTAAAAAAGTTTACAGTTAATGAAAGTTTCACTAACTAAAGTAGGTAAGATTGTTTCTAATTATTGCAAAATAAAAAATCATAATGCTATGTTAAAAAACGTAAGTTGCATTAGAACAAAAAAAGTACTACATTCCACTGACACTTACTTCTCAGCTTTGTAGTTATCTACTTTGAGGATTATTTGAAGTGAAATCCTAAAACATTCTCAAATGGTTTCTGTTTCTGTCTAGCACAAAGGTTATCTTCTTTATCACCCAGTCAAGATATGCTCAGACACCCAAACTCATTTTAGTGCCACTGTAGGCAAAATGCAATTAGGAGGGAATATTTACTGCTGAACCTGTCATAGAACAAGGTCCCCAAACACATTTAAATGACTTTTGATTATCCACTACTTTGCATTCTCTCATTAGCAGAGACAATTGGAAGCTGAATAAAAACATAATTTCATTTGCAGAAATCAGAATAATCTCTCACAAACACGATGCCTTCCTTTCAGAGTTCAGAGAGCTAGCTCTATATAGTCTTTGTAATCCATAAAGATTCTGAAGGGCATTGAGCTGACAGGAGAAAAAGGATGAAATAATCAGTTCTGGGGCCTCCCTGGTGGCACAATGGGTTGAGCAACGCACTACGAAGCCAACGCAGCCACTGCAGCATGAGTTAGATCCCCGGCCAGGGAGCTGACCAATATGGCGCAGCAGACCTCTCCTGCCTCGCCCGTTGCTCCCTTCAGCAGTGTGTTTCAGTAGATCTGCCTGTTCTGCTCCCCACTCTGTCTCTGGTGAATCCTCTCACCCCCCCTCACACCTCTGGCCTGTACCCCCAGTTCTTGTATGCATAAATAAATAAATCTTAAAAAAAGAGAAATAATCAGTTCTAAGTATTTGGTAAGTGTAGTTTTTATTACCAGCTGTGTGTATCTGTGTTTCAATAAGCCCTTATATACAAAACAGGCAGCAAGCCGGTGTGGCTCATGGACTGTGGCTTGCCAGCCACGACACTGCATGACACGTGGGAGATGACCTGGCTGCTGCGGGTTGTGGCCTCATCTGCTCTGTGAGAGATGGAAACCACTCTGGGCCTGGTTCTGTGCTGAGAGTGTGGGTGGGTGGGACAGGGGACTGTGTTTTGGGTGTTTGTGACTAAGTGGTGGGTGTAGAGAAGAGGCAGGTTCTGCACAGGGTCCTGCACCCAGGCCCTATTACCTTTTTCATGTCAAACCTCAAAGTAGGTATCATTGTCATCATTTTACAGAGAACAAAAACAAGGATTTTGACCCTGTGATTTGAATTCAGTCTCTGCCATCTGTTAGCTTAGGCATTTTTTTATATATATATAAATAAAATATCACTTCTTGGAAGCAATTACTACCTTAGGATTTAAAAGAACCTTGTCAGATCATTTATTCCTTTATCCTTGTATGTTTATTGAATGCAACTATGCTCCAGGGTTGGTGGTAGGAATATATCACATTAAGACAGAAAACCCAATTTAAAATGGTTTGAGGAAAAACAGGGAATTTAGGAGTGCACATAATATAAAACAGTCCAGGGACAAGTTTGGAGATTTGACCCAGGGTTTCAAGTAATGTTCTTTTTCTCTCCATTTTTTGTTTTTCATCTTTGGCCCATGACTTCTGGTGTGAGTCTACTTCAGGCTCCCTTAACTAAATTTCACTGTCCTATTTAGCTCTCCTTGGGGACATGCCCATCCCTGCCCCAATCACTGGGTGCTAAGTGGCTGTGCTTTAGATCTTGTATGGAATTGCTGGGTGGAGTCCATGCCATTTAGAAGCAGTTGGAGCTTATTGCAAAAGAAGGGGCAGTCCCCCAGGGAGAAATTTAATTGCCAGGAAAAAATAAATAGAAGCTGGAGAGTGCAAGAATATGTTGACAACCAAAGGGGACACTGGGTAGAGAAGGGGAAATAAAGGGAAAGACTAGACTATTAGACTATGAAGTACAGATCCCACAGAGACACAAGATAACTAGCAGACTCAGTCTTGGCCATCAGGGGAAGAAGTAATGCTTAATATGAAACCTGAAAGACAAGTAGGGGGAAGTAGGAGAAACCCTCCCTGACCTGGAGTAGGCCTCGAGGCCAGATCAGAGCAATCCTGTGAGTCTGGGCTTTCTCTTGAGGATGCTCACCTTTAAGCATTTCAATGATGTAAGAAAATATTTAATTAAAATAATAAAATGCAGCATGAAATTATCTCTAAAATACATAGTAAGAGAACGAAGTGGGTTCAGAATAGTGCAGTATGATGCCATAGGTGTAAATGTACACTAGTATGTGCTTTTGATATCTCTGGAAGAAATATAATACACTGTCATCAGAGACTGCTTCCAGGAGGGAAACTGGTAGCTGAAAGACAGAGGTGGGAGAGACAGTTGTTTCATCCCAAAGTCATCTATCTGAAAAATCTCTCTTCTACTCCAAGGGACAGCTGGCTCGCAGCTCTGTCTGGCAAGCTAGTTGACCCCTCCCACTTTTTTTGTATTCTCTTGAAATTAAATTACCTCTCCCTAATACTTACATCTTCCCAAGAATATATTCCAAAGTTTCTAATGAGATATGTTTATAAAATCTTTTGTAAAATACAAAACATAGGTAAGGAACATAGCTAAGGAATAACTATTATTAGTACTAATCTAATATCTTGAATTATGTTAATTTGACAAGCAAAACAAGGAAAAGTTGGAGTAGAGCTACAAATTTTCCTGATCCTAGGCAGCTCTAAGCTTTCCTCTCCTTTGTGTATTTATCTTTCCTTGTCAGAGAAAGAATTACATCTTTCCAAAGTTTAGTACGGTACTTAGCTCACAGTGGGTGTTTAACGAATGTTAAATAATAATAATAGCTATTTATGGATCATTGCACCGCTTGATAATACTTTCCCTCCATTGAATCACACCTTTTAGCAAGCCATTTTTAAAACAGATTCCTAACTAAATTAAGGTGCAATAACTCACAGTGAGAATTGATATTTATGTAAAAGAGAGAACTGGCACAAAACCAATGATTTAAACAGCAACTCTCCAGTTCCTTCTTGGAGGCATTAATAATGGTGTCCTTTTGAAATGGCTTTTCTTCTTTCAAATAGCATATTATAATTGCAAGAGGCTGGCTAAAGGGTAGAATCTTCCCACTTGCAGGTTTTTTCTCCCTTCTCCTTTCTTATTTTGTGATATGCAATGGGGGAAGGGCATCAAAGGGAATAATAACCTAATTTTAACCTTTAATTGTTCTTGCTCTTTAGCTGTGTGTCTGGTTTCCCAGTCTTCCTGTTCATTACACTATCTAACTCCTCAGCTATGGTACATGTAGATTTGGGGACTGGGATAAGTGATCTCTGAGGACTCTTCCAGTTCAGATACTCCATGTTTCTCTAGAAGAAAATGTACATTTTATATGCCTTGTGTTTTTTTTTTTTTGTTTTAATAAGAATGATGTCTGTTTAATAAACTTGAAAAAAAGTAATTCTTTAAAAGTATAAAAAAATCTCTAAGTCTTTTAAGAATATATCCACAGAGCTGAGTTTTAGAAAACCTGGTTAAATGAAAATGCTTATTCATATCTCCATGACTTCACGTCTCTTCGTTATCCTTACCAGGAATGGTCTTTCTTCACCTGAAAAATTGCTATTCAGAATTCAAAACTTAACCTGAATTCCGTCTCCTTTCTGAATCTTTCTCCAATAAAGAGGAGCTGGCAGTTCCCCTCTCTACCCCATCCCATCTCACAAGGCTGTAGCACTTCTCTCAGTTTATCAACTTCTGTATCTTGTGTCTCCTAGCAGACCATGAGTTTCTTGTCATAAAAGTGTTTCCTAGTCATCTCTAAATTCCTAGGGGAGGGCCTTTCTGGTGGTGCAAGGGGTTGATCGCGATACTGTGGGGCTTCTGCAGTTCGAGCCCCAACCAGGGAGGTGACCCACATGGTGCAGCAGATTCACCCTGCCTCACACACTGCTCCCCTCAGCAATGTATTTCAGTCACTCCACCTCTTTTGCTCCCCACTGTCTCTGGTGAATCCTCTCACCCCCCCATGTTGCTGGCTGTACCCCAGCTCTTGTATGCATAAATAAGTAAATCTTTAAAAATAAATAAATAAATTTCTAGGAACTGGGACAGAGGAAGTGCTCTAACAACTGTTTTCTGAAATAATGAATGAATGTGTTATAGAACCTAGGAGCTCTGAGTTCTAGTCCCAGCTCTGCTATAATAATGTATGGTCTTCAAGGAAAAGAATAATAACAATGAAAAAAAAAAACCAAAAATGTAACACAACAAAAGGAAAAAGACAAGGACAAATCAGAAACACCTTGTGTGTGGGTGCGGGGGTAGAGAAAGGGATGAAGGCAGAAAGAGCACAAAGGACTGAGGTGATGGTGCACTGGTGAAATGGTGGTGGGCCATGGGGACCACAGTTGATGTCAAATATATATACATAAAGGGGAAAAAAAGTTTAAAAAAAATGTGTGGTCCTGAGCAGCTGCATTCACTTTCCCAGATTTCAGTTTCTTTAAGTATAAAATGACGGTATATGTTAGAATCTCTTTCAGCCTATTTGGTGATTTTATTTTCTTAAATACTAGAGTCACTCATTTTGGCATGGGTTCTATCTCCTATGTCATTGTGTATAGCACACTATTTAATAAATATTTATTAAATTGCTTAGAAAAAACTGCAGTCTAAAAAGGAAACCTATACTGAATCTTGGGTGAATGACTAACTTCACTGCAAACCAAAGGCTTGGTCCTTATGTACAGTTACCTCTGAAAGAGTGTCTGCCCTACAGAGCTTTCTGTCCTCATTGTTATATATCTCCAAATTTGAAGGGAACTATGAATTGGTGGCAGAAATCACAATGTCTCAAAGAGATAATAGTTCATGGAAACAATAATTGTTATCGCAAACTGATATGATTTACAGAGCACTTATTTTTTGCAAGGTAAATTACACATGTTTCTAATTGTCAATATGACCCACAAGTGAAGTTGCATTGAGCCAAATAAATCCTTAGGAAACCATTGAGCCAAACCTTAGATAAGTTATTTAACTTGCTGTGCTGTTTCAATGATTTATTGCTATGTGTGAAAATACCCAAACATAATGGCTTAAATTAGCAGGTCTAGTTCCTGCAGGGCAGAAATTCAGAACCAGCACAGTGAGAGTACTTTGTTTCTACTCACTGTGCCTAGGGCCTCTATTAGGATGGCTTGAAGCTGGGAAATTTGGAAAGTTAGGCCCCAGAATCACTTTTAAAGTCTAACTCAGGAGGTTGATGCTGGTGGTCAGCTGTCAACCAGATAGCCCCATATGGCCTCTGCTCGTGGCTTCTCACATCCTCATGTCCTGGTGACAGGGATCCAAGAAGGGCCATTGCAAGAGGACCAAGAAAAGCTACACTGCTTCTCATGGCACAGTTTCATAAGTCGGAGATTGTTACAATCTCCCTAGGCTCACCTGGATTCAAGGGATAGGAAACATAGAACCAGCTCTCTACAGGAGATTTAATGTTATGTTGCAAGAAGAGTACGTGTGATAACAAATGTTGTGAGAATCTTGGAAAATCTACCACAATTGCCCAAGGTTTCAGAAAGAGATAGTGATGAAATCCAACCTATTCATTTTATTTCAAGACCTGCATACTTTCAATATATCAGGGCCTCAGTCATTTGATGATGTTAATTACAGACTTCCTTTAGTTATAAGTCTGGTAACTTAAGATTTACGTCCCTTAAAATCCTAGTTATTCCTTACTTTTCTTTCTTCTTTCTTGTCATCTCTTTTTTCCCATTGGATTCGATTACTTCACCTGACTCTTGTTTTCAGCTGTTTTTCTCTTCTCTTTTCTTGGTAATATCATTTTTTTCCTCCCTCAGATTCCACATGGCCAAGGAATTTCCTTTATTAATTTTTTTCAGAGTCTGAAAAATTATGAAATCATTCAGTCCTTTTATCCCTCACATCCTTTAAGTTAGAACTACTCCTTGAATTATTACTGAAAGCTAGTTGGAGGGGGTGTGTATGTGTGTGTGTAACTCTTGAATGAACTGGCCTGGCTGTTGACATTGACTGAGCAGTATATGTAGGAGTATTTGTGAAGTCCAGTAGGGCAGAAGTCCTCAATTCTGGAGGTACACTAGAACCCCCCCGAGAGCTCTTTACAGAATGTTGATGACTGGAGCCTAACCCAGAGCCATTAAATCTGACAGAGATTTACAAAAGTTAACGAACTTCCTAAGTGAATAAAATGTGCAATCATGTCTGAGAGCCCTGCACTAAGGAATTCAAATGTTTTCTGTTGAGAATCTGTCATAATTCTTCATGTAGGAGTTGTTCCATGCCAGGGATGGGACTCTTGTTATCAGACAGGAAGCATATTGTGGAGGGTCACAAGACTCTGAGAGCAGCATCAGTGGTTAGCTCTTGTTACACTTGGCGTGAAAGCTGAACAGTGAACGTAAGCCCCAGGAGTGATGGAGGAGCCTTCTAAACAGCTCCAGTAAAAGAGACAGAAAGCCCAGGATGCTCAGTCCCTCAAATCAGACTGGTCTGGACAGCTTCTCATGGGGCGTGGTGTGGGTGCAGTGAGGGATAACTTGGCCTACAGAAGTAAAGGAAATGAGGCAGAAGCTGATATTAATTGTGTAGATTTTGTTCTGCCCCAACAGCCTGAATAACAGAATCTGGGAGTAGATGAAGCACAGCAAATCTGGAGAATATGTCTGTACTGATGTTCTTTTAAAGGTACTATATTGTTTCACTTATTAATTATCAGTGATAATTTAATGTGAAAGTTAGGCTACAAATAATTTCTCATAATAGCAGAGTACTACAAAACAGGATACTAAAATTAATGAACATTAGCTTTTTTAAAGGTTTATTTCACTGACATTTCATTCAATTCTTCAATACTGCAGATCATTATTTTAAGAGAATTAGTGAAGATATTTTAAATACTTGTTCAAATTGTAAATTGTTGTGAAGAGAAGTCAAAGTAATAAAGTGCAATTACAGCACGGGCTCATTTAACTTAGATAAATGTAAATACCCATGGTTGGAAAAAATAGAGAGAGGAAGGAGGAAATAATTTAAATACTGCAAATGATTCTGCTCTATCACTAAATGAGTGTGTAACCTTCCATCACATTTTCCTTGTGTTCACATGGAGAGATTGTTTCTACATTGAATGTGATTCCTGCTTATTACTTAGGCCACAAACTTGTGCATCTTTATTACTGAACATAATTATAACATAAAACTATGCACATATTCATCATAGGCATGGTACTTTATGGGCAACAAATACATATAAATACACTTGATTTTTGTTGTGTAAGTTGTACAAACTAACCTTGTTCTCTAAGAAATCATTTTATTCCTGCAGATAGCTATGATTTTCATCATAGTGATGTGGTGGTTTGATTTTATAACTGAGGGCTGGGTGTTGTCAGGAAGCCTGCCCTCACGTACACTGCCCAGCATGTCTCCTATGTACTCCCTGGCACCCAGCACACTTTCAGTGTTTTCTAGAATGATGTTCACAATTGTACCATAATTTTTGCTTGTCTGTTTGTCCTACCCCTAAAACTATGAAGGTCTTGAAAAGAGACGCTGTTCATTGTGTTTTCAGTACAGGATAGTTTTTGGCAGATAGCAAGTGATCAGCAAGTATTTACAGGATGAATGATTATATCAATCTCTTCTTGTCTATGTCTGACTAGTTTCAGGCAGCTGGTTGATACTGAATTGCACCCAATCCCTGGTGTTTCTGACCAGTGTAAGTTTAGGCAAATGGTTTTTGATTATCTTCTTTATGTGCTCAAGGGTTGGAACCACACAACCACATTTATAAACTATTCACTATTCATCAAGAAATTCTTCCTAATGTGCAAACAAAATTTCATCTACTTTATTGTCCCTTTCTTCCTTGTCCATTCACCATGAACAAGTAAAAAGTACATGGGGAAATGCTCTCAGGAAGGCAATTCCTAATTACAAAATTAGCTTTGGGAACTAAAGGCTATACAGAAGTACAGGTTGTTGATTTATTTTTTCTGAATTTTTGCCTTCAGTCTTAGTAGAGTTTTGGTGGTGATAATACCCTCCTCCCATGTAGCTGTATCATGTCCAAGCATCTATTGTCCTCCATATTTTTCAGTATCCACAGGCACTTAGTGTGTAGAACTGATCCATTATCCAGAGTACACCTCAGAGAAGGAGAACATAAACCTCCTCAGGTCTGCAGAGGACCGGGTATGTTCTCAATCTTCAAAGTATATGCACGGACATCTCTTTCACATTTAGCCTACATTTGTAATTCCAGGCACTCACATCACATTCTTCAATTTTCTAGCAGTGCTAACATTTCCCTCGATGCCAGTGCCTGAAGCCTGACCTAGTGCCACAAGTTCATGCATTTGTTGCATGCATTTCCTGCTGTGGATGTCAGCCTATGACTTTACTATGACAGTTGAGGTACATAGATAGCCATGATTTAAGGGAATCTGGAGTGATTAGAGGAATCAGATTTAAAAGAGATTACTCAGATGAAGCTCTGCAAAGAAGATGAATTTAGACTAAGCTAAAAATTTGGAAAATGCCTTCATTTTTACTTGCCATCCATTTCTGACATAGGGATAAGGATTCACACAATACTGCATATATTTATGTGTGCATACATATATTTGTATCTGCATGTGTGACAATTGCAAAACCCAAGAGCAACACGAAGGTGTACTAAGTGCTCAAAGGCATGACCTCATCCCTCCTCTCTTGCTCTGCACATTGCTTCTGCTTCTTCGCTCAGAGTCAGAGCTTCTTAACAGCCATGGAGACACCTCTGGCTAACAATACACTCTGACGCACTTGGCAGAGAGGGCATGGAAGTGAATCATTAAATCCGCTGATAAGGAGGAGAAAATTAATTAGAATAACCAGATGCTCAGGAAAGGGAGTAATAAAATTTTACCCTGAACTTGGGCAAATTAAACTCATATAATTGATTTTGGTCACATTTTAGTCTCATTCAAGTAGAATGGGAGCGAATGGGAAAGAGTTAATGTCTGGTAGAATAATAAGCTTAGAAAAAGTATTCTCTTTTATTTCACACATGATCTCACATTTGATAGTTTAGCATTATAATTAGGTCTGACTTTTAATTGTAAAGGCATGAAGAGAGGATTTTATAACACATGAAAAAACCCATTTGACTTCCATAGCAACAAGAAATTTTCTGAATCAAGTGAGCAGCAAGAATATTAAAAATGAAAAATTGAGTCCCCAAATATTGGAAGCTTTTAGAAACTAAAATATTCAGGAATATAATGGTATTTGGAAATATGACCAGGCTCTCTTGAGAGTCCTCAGTTTTATTTTTTATCGCTGGCACAGCATTATCTTCTACTTATAATTAGATAAACATACTGTATATATGTAAGGTAATTTCATAACCTGCGTTCTGACTCATCATGGTGGGGAAAATAAATGTTTTCTAATATGGGTTTTCCATTACTTGACTGGTAGAAGTGAAATTAATAGCAAGAGTAGTGTATAATGAAGGCACACAGGGTCAGCATTGGCTTTAGGAGAGGGGCCAGAGGCAATTATAATGGGCAGAGTGCCTGACACTAGAAATTCCAGGAAATTGTAGGGTTGGGAGAGAGTCAGAGAGGAAGCTGAGACTTGAAGAGCTACCAGAGAGGTGTTAAAACCTATTCTAATTCTGTTCTTCTTCTGCTGCTTAGTCAGTCTTTTTCATTAACCCCTGGCTTCCTGGGGTGGTTGTCCCTCATCAACTCTTCTTGTCACCTGCACCTGAACAGATCCTGACAGAACACCTGTACCCGAGTTGAGTCATTAAAGAGAATTTAATGGGTGGAGGTTGCCAGCTGGAATGATGTGAACCCAAAATATCAGCTTTTCAAACTTGCCTGCTGAGCCTTATTCTGATTCATCTGGATGAGTTTTCAGCGTACCGCTAAAGTATGTTTGTTTAGACAGGCTGCTTTTCACATTACTTAACTGTAAATTGGATAGAACTGCTTGGCTTCCTTACTAGTGCTCAAGAATATAATAATGTGAGGGTGAAGTGTCACTATAGACAAAACTGGGGGTTCACAGCTCCTCAGTCTCTAACCACAGCTTTAGCTCAGCTCTTGACTAAGATGGGACTGTAAAGCTTGGGCTTCCATTGCTGAGTTTGGCTCCATTTTCAGATTGTCTTTCTCATGATTGCATAATAGAGGGTGAAAAGTAGTTCAAAATCTGCCAGGAAGTGACATAAAACTTGCCCCACGATCTTTCTAATCTTTTTACCACAGGACCCTCTTCTCCATCTGCATCTGCTGAAGTTTAGCCATCCTGCTTGTGATCATTAACTAGGTCATGCTACCCTGATACTTGGCCAAATTCTAGTTCAGATTTGTGTGAAGTTTCTGTGAAAGTTCTTTTTTGATTCAATTAATAGTTAAATTAGTAGACTTTGAGAAAAGCAGATCATTCTTAATGAGGGTGGGCCTCATTCAATCAGTTGAAGGTCTTAAGACAAAAAAGACTGATGTCCTCTGGGAACTCTGCCAGCGGACAGCCTCTGGGCTCAAGCTGAAATATCAGTTCCTCCCTGGGTTCTGGCCTGCTATTCTGACATGTGGATTTTGGATTCACCAGCCCCTACAATAGCATAAGCCAATTCTTAAAATCTCTATATCTCTATATCTATAGGTATTTATTTGTAGTAGGATCTACATCTGTCTATCAAAGATATATATTCTAGTGGTAAAAGGGAGTTACAAAGAAATCTTGATCTTTACTCAGAAGCTTTATTGTTAGCAGTGGTGTTGATATGGTAATTTTGAAACTATATTTTATGTATCACAGGTCAGAACAAATGCGCAAATATATTGTAGTTGTAAACAAGGCTTCTCACTATGAAGGAAATAGGGGATAGTGAAAAAGAAACAGGGTAGTTTATTTGATAGGAAACATTAATACAAGCTTGTAATTTCAAACTGTTGTCCTAGGTCTGTTCACTAGGAATGACTAGAAACAATGGCCCCTTAGTAAGCATAACTAGGGCCCAAATTGTGGTTTCCAGTTATGCTTGGAAAAATGGGTAGTTCCACATTGGTGTAAAGAAAGTCCAAGATGAACCCATAATACCTTGTAACTTGAAATAATTCAACCTAAATTATATGATACATATACATGTCACAGACTTGTGGGCACATATGAATGTGCATAATGTAGTTTTCTTTATCCATTTGTGTAAACATACACATACATGGAAAGAGTGAGGAGAGAAGATAGTGTTGACCTCCTCCAGTATATTTTCATTTCAGTTTTTGTATTCTTCAGTTCTGGGACATCAGTTTGGTACTTTCTGAAAACAGGCACACTGGGGAGTATGGGGCAATCCTTTCTGGTCTTCTATACACACACTAAAGAGAAGGAAGTCACAGAACAAAGTCCATTATCTTCCTGGGAGAAGCAGAGCAAGAGATTATAGCACCAGAGAGGGACAAATGGCCTGAGTAAAACCAGAAATCTCTTGGGCTCTGCTAGCTTTATAATTTCCAGTTCTGGCTGTGATGTCTTGCTATGCATATTTCCTTTGACTTCTTTGAAATATCACCTGCTGGAGAATGAAAAAATATTCATAATATTTTGCAGTTTCTTCCAACAAGAGGTAAATCTCTTTTCCCAATGCTTGAATTTGGGTGTATAGAACATGGCAGAAATGGAATTGTGAGTTTTGAGTCTGGGTCTCAAGAGCTTTGCAGCTTCTTCCATTGGTCTTTTGGAACCCTGTGACCACTAAATGAAGACACTTAGTCTAGTATTCTGATGTCCAGAACCACATGGACCAACGCTTCTGCACCATCTGCTTCCTGTATACTAGCTGACTGTCTGCCAACACACCAGAAATATAGGTAAGAACATACTAGGCTTGCAACTGATATGCTGGTTGTATGTAGTTGTATGAGTGATCCTAGCAGAGCCAGCTCAGCTGGACCAGGCCAGAAAGCTATTGACCCAATCTCCAAAATTGAGTTAATGAAGGGTGCTGTTTTATATCATTAAGTTTTGGGGTCATTTGTTACTCAGTAAAAGCTAACTGATGCAACCCTATATTCTTCTAACAAACTCCCCCAACGATTTTTTTCTCAACGATAACTTGAAGTGTGTGATTATATATCTGTGTTTACTTTTACTTGCAACCAAAAAAATCTTGACTAAGATAAATATTATCAATAGAGAAGGCTACAATTAACAGACTAGGGAGAGAATGTGGTACTGATTGGCTGAGTCACTCACGACTGCATGTATTAAGAATTCCCTTATTTGCATTATGTCCTAGTGAAGCAGGTTTGATTAAGCAAGGAGCCTAACCAACACCAATAGATGCTCATAAAATATGTTTATCCTGCTCTTTTATTTTGTAATCCTTGTTTCACGGGATACAGTGTAGTCTCTTGTCTGTTAACAAAGATGTGGTGCTGTGGTGAAGATTTTTGCTTCTTGTGTATTTTTCTAAGTGGAAATGTTTGTGGTTCTGTTAGTTCTCTAATTTCTCCATTTAACCTTTGAACTGCAGGATGAAAAGGAATGCTCTTTGAACAAAGTGGAGTCTGATCTAGAGGGAAATTGAATCACTTACTTTAGAGGGGTGATATTTCTGTTTCAGTGACTAGAAATGACTGATTGGATTTTCTTCCTTTAGGAAGAGAATGGGAGACAATGTAGTTAAACAAACTAAGGTTAAATTGTAACTTATACAACTTAATAGCAAACAAACAACCCAAACAATCTGATTAAAAAATGGGTAGTGGATCTGAAGAGACATTTTTTTCAAAGACATACATAGAATGGCACACCACCTAATCAGCAGGGAAATGTAAATCACAAGATATCACCTCACATCTGTTAGAATGACAATTATCAAAAAGATAGGAAATAAAAAATGTGAGGATGTGCAGAAAAGGGACCCTTGTGCATTGTTGAAGTGAATGTAAACTGATTCAGCCACTAGGGAAAACAGCATGGAGATTTCTCAAAAAATCAAAAATGAAACTACCATATGATCCAGCAATTGCACCTCTAGGTATTTATCCACAGAAAATGAAAACACAAAGTCAAAAAGATATGGCAGTATTATTTACAATAGTCAAGATAACAAAAGCAACCTTTTGTCTTATGATGGGTGAGTAACAAAGAAACTGTGACATATGCGCGCATGTGCGCGCACACGCACACACACACACAAATATTACCCAGCTATGAAAAAGGTGGAAATATTGCTATTTTCCACAAAAGGAATGAAACTTATGGGCATTTTGTTAAGTGAACTCTTATACAGAAAAAAGGCAAATGTATGATTTTATTTATATGTGAAAAAAACAAAATGCCAAGCTCACCCATACTTAGAAGAGATTAGTGGTTATCAGAAGCAGTGGTTGGAATTTGCCAGAAATGGCTGAAGGGGGTTAAAATGTATCAACTTCCAAATATATATTATTTAAGTTAAGAGGATGAAATATACAACATGGTGACTATAGGTAATAACAATGGACACTGGGCCTCCCCTGGTGGCACAAGGGGTTGAGTACCGCCCTATGAAGCATTGTAGCCACTGCAGCATGAGTTTGATCCCCAATCAGGGAGGTGACCCACACGGCGCAGCAGACCTCTCCTATCTCACCTACTACTGCTCCACTCAGCAGTGTATTTCAGTATATCTGCCTGTTCTGTTCCCCACTCTGTCTCTGGTAAACCTTCTCATCCCCCACACCTCTGGCCTATACTCCAGTTCTTATATGCATAAATAAATAAATCTTCAAAAAAATAGTGGACACTAGATTTGAAAGCTGCTAAGAGAGTAAATCTTAAAAGTTTTCATCATAAGAATTTTGTAGCTATACTGTATGGTGGTAGCTGTTAATGAGAGCTGTTGTGGAGATCATTTTACAATATATACTGATATCAAATCATTAGATTGTACTCCTGAAACTAATATAATACTTTCTGTCAATTATATCTCAGTTAAAAAAAAGTGTATGGCTCTTAATAAATGGGAAGAAAGGCAGGTTTGTGTGTGTGTACATGTGTGCGTGTGTGTGCCAATGTGCATGTGTTTTGTGTGATAGTCAAAAGGATAAATAGACAACTTTTTCAGGGGTATCACTACAATACCGACCCCTTTTTTCTGCACATGATTTCTTCTGCTAGGGCTAGCTTTCTAGCAACTATGTTTAATTCTATAACCTTAGCCTCTGGCTGGGCCAGGAGTAGACGTCTAACTATTGGCCAGTCAGTCTCTATTCTAAAAGACTGGACTGCTTATTGAATATCTCTGTGAGTTGTTTGAATCTGGCTAGTTAAGTTAAAGAGCAGTGGAAAACATTTGACCACACACATGCAGAAACATTGGAAGTCAATCCTGAGATAGGGGAAAGGGGAGGAGTGTGGGGTTAAGAAGAGAGACATACTAGATTTCAGGTGTCCTAGTAGTTAGTTTTGACTCTTGGTTTCCACCAAATATCTCAGTTTTTCTAGAAATTTCCCTTCCCTTGATTAAGCTAATTTGAAGTGGAAATCTTTTACTTAAAATCAAGAAAGTCTCCACTAAGGAAAATTTACACAATGAAGAGGCAATTATTATGAGTCTCTCAATAACTTTATGAAAGAGTATTTGCCAAAAACTTGGCTATGTCTAATTTCTATATTATTTTTCTGGCATATATGCCAGTATTCAATCTGGGGGACAAAAATATTTCATTTATATTATTAGATGAAAACCACTTTTCAATCTTGCATGTTATATTCAATAGATCTGTTATTTTTTCCCCATCAAACTGAGTTTTGAATATACCCTTCATCAGTCTAAAATTCATTTTTGGAAAATGAGTACATATACTAGTTAACACATAAACAAGTATTGTAAGAAGAGCCTTATCATTGTGTAATATGTTATATGTGCTTAACAACTAATGTTCTTCTATCCAGTTTTTTCCATGATTTCTGTAGTTCTTAAATCAAAGCAGCTATAGTTATTAACATAGGGAATGGCACTAATTTAAAAAATTGCATCTTTCAAAGGAAAAACTTATCAATTTAGATTTAATGATGACATGTGGAGGCTTTCAGAAGTTTAGTTTGAAAGTAATGCTATTTTAATCAATTTCTTACTTTAGAGTCCAGGTGAAAAAATTTAAAAGATCTCTGTGAAAAGAAAAACGTATTTCAGAGGCTGAGTTGGCAAAGTGAAAAGCTGCGGTCTGAAGGAGACCCTCAGGTTCCCCGGATCAGTGTAGGCGCTGCTGCCAACACCCAGCCCACCAAAATAACTGGGAGTAAATCGCCTGTGTTAGTTGTCTTTATGAATCCGCACGGTTCTTGAATTGGTTACTGTTGATGGTTATCAGCATCGTGAAGTTCTTTGATTCTTAGAAGAATTTATCATGGAAATCTCAAAGAATGTCAATAATATCATTAAAGTCATTCATGAGGAAATTTCTGCAATAAGCCATCAAAGCCTCGTCCCCAAAATGAATGCTGAAAGATCTGAGCCCTGGATGAATGAAAAGTCAGGAGTAGATGAACCTCACTGTATTAACTGAGAGTGCCCTGAGAGAATGGCTGCAACTCTTTATCCTGTGGAAGGACAGGCTTGAAGAAATTCTCCCAACCTCGACACTCAGAGATCCGCGGTTCACCTTAATACCTACAGGCCTGGCCAAGGCATTTCAAAACTGAAAAACACTTTGTACAAATTGATACAACTGACTCATACAGATGATAAAACTGAGGCCCAGAAACTTTTAACCTTCCCACAGTTACAAAGATAACCAGCAAAACTTCAGAACCAAAAATAACACAGTTCTCATATTTTTGAGTCTATTATGCAGCAGATACTATACTAAGAACATCATGTACATTTTTTTCATTTTTAAATTTTTTAAACACTTTTTTTAAAAAAGATTTTTTTATTTATGCATGTAAGAACTGGGGTATAGGCCAGAGGTGCAGACGGTGAGAGGAGTCACCAGAGACAGAGTGGGGAGCAGAACAGGCAGGTTAACTGAAATACACTGCTGGCAGGAGAGGTCTGCTGCACCATGTGGGTCAATTCCCTGGGTGGGGATCAAACTCAGGCTGCTGTGGCTGTGGACAGTGTCATAGTGTGATGCTTAACCTTAACCTTGTGCCACCAGGGAGGCCCCCATTTTTTGATCTTGATTTTGGCCATCCCATCAGTTTTGTATTATCATTATGCATGCATGATGTTATTACTATCATTTTACAAAAGAGGAAGTTAAGATAGAGTAGTTAGTACTAGGCAGCCTAGTAGTGGCAGGGCAGGACTTGAACTCTGCTCCGATGGTTCCAAAGCCCTGGTCTATGGGCCTTCCCACTACACTACCACTCCTCCACATTCTGCAACTCTATCAGAATTTTAGAAGGCTTTTAGAGAAGCTCTCTACCCAAAGAAGAGTTTATACTTTAATAACAGGAACTCCTGTTGTCTGAAAGTAATTTTTTAATACTAGACCTTAAAAGGCAGCCTGAACACAAATAAGTATGGCATTAAATACTAGGTAACATGTACTTTTTCCAGTAGGAGAGAAGGATTTTGTTATAATTCAGGATAATGACCTGACTTTTAATATTTAGCAATGGTGATGAATCTAAATAGAATACTCTTATTTAGAAAATGTTTTATTCACTGTGCATTTAGGTATTAGACTAATTCTCGGTGGAAAAATTCACCAGGCAATTGTGTATTCATTTGCCATATGCCATGTTTTCTCTGAGCCAGACACGATGAAATCTGATTTACATTTGGGAGCGACCAGCTGCCTCCTCTAGCAAACATGCTCGCTCAGTGCCCAGTAGGTAGCGGGAGCCTCTTAACAGAGAGCTGAATGGGTCAAGCATACTGCAGGGCAATTGGCTTAGTAGGAATATTTTATTAAAAAATCAAAAGCTGGGAAGGGTACTAATTATTTCTTTCTCACTCATTTGTAATAATAGAGATGACAATACAGCAGCTTATATTAAAATATATTCTATTATAGGTCCCAATAATCTATAGTCTTAAGAGTAGGTTCCAGACATCTGTTTTGTGGGTCCCAGGCTTCCTTCAAGTTTTTTTTAAAATAGAAATATTCATATACTAGAAAGAAACTTCTCAAAGTGTAATGCTAAAATCTCTGTTATGGAGATGATATGATTAACTTTTGAGAAGGTGCATGGATTAGAAAGGAAGGAAGACTTAAGTTTGAATGTTAGGCTGGCCAATAAATCTCTGCCTATAAATCTCAGAAAATAGGTCATTTATCTTCCTGCATTTCACTGTCTTCCTTCAAAATAGCAGCAGCAGTAGCGGCAGCAGTGACATAAGAAGTGCAGGACACTGTTTAATGCACTTTTAAATTAGCTTATTTAACCCTTAAAAACACCCTATGAATTAAGTGCCAGCATTCTCTTCATTTTATAAGCAGGGAAGTCAAGTTAGGGAAGGTTCATATCTTGCCCTCCGTTACACAGTGAGTGATATATCTAAAGGTTTATTCCAGGATCTATAAACCACAGTTCATCATCTTATGGAGTTTGTACTAACACTATCTTATCCACAACTCATCTTCATCAATTGAGGGTATAAGCTCTCAGGATTAGTGAAGACTTCTTCAAGCACAAATGACAGAAATCATTTTAAATAGATATGTGCAAAAAAAAGGAATTTGGAATATTTCTCTATTTTCTCTATCTGCCATGTAAGGTTTTATCCTAGGAGGCTCTCCTTTCATGTAAGATCCCAGAAGTTCCAAGTTCACTACATTCTTGAATCTCTGAAGCCATTATAGCTACAATGCCTTGATGGCAGCTGTAACCCTCTGAACCAAGTTTCATTGATTCTGATTGGTCTGTCGTAGCTCACAGCCACTGCTGAACCAATCACAGTGACTGAGAGAACAGATGCTCTGATCTGCAGAGGTCACCTGTAACTCTTGAAGCAAAAGTATATTCGGTGTGACCTGAGCCACATACACTGAGAATGGGGTGGTGTGGTTCCCCAAGGAGAACCAGGGCACTGTCCCAAAGAATGGGGGTAGATGCTAGGAAGGCAAAAAATGACAAATGGCCAACCCAATTAGATTGTTTCTCAGTAATTTCCAGCAGAAAAAGTTTGTATATTTTTGCCAAAGGAAGGAGGGAAGGGAGGGGTAAGATAAGGCTATGGGGCATATATAAATCTTAGTCACACTAAAATTATCAAACCTCATTTCCTCCTAGTGACTTCAAGACCTCATTTGCAGAGAACTTTTACTGAAATAAACTGAATAGTAAAGAAGAAATATTTATGTTAAAAAATTCTTTTCATACTATAATTTTGTAATATTGAAAAAACTGGTGATAACTGAGAAGTCCAATAATAATGATTGGTTAAATAAGTAATGGTATAGCCATACAACAGAATACTATATACTTATTAGCAGCAATATACTTAAAGAATATTTATTGTATGTGACAGTATTAAATATATAAAGTTTGTTGGAAAAAATAGTATACAAGAAATACATAATATGCTTCTAATTTTATTAAAAAATAAAGACCTATTTTCTTCCTATGTAAAGGAAAAACACTACAGGCAGAAATACATCAAGATATCAATAGTGGCTTTCTTTTGGTGGTCATGTTTTTAGTAATTTTAATTACCTTCTGAATATTTTTCCAAATTTCTGTATAGTCTACAATGAATATGTAATACATTTATAGTCAGGGGAAAACACCTTACATGAGTTGAATGGAGGAGTTTGGACTTTACTTGTTTTGCACTTGCTAAATTTGTGTCACCATACAGTGAGAAAAGAAATGTAGATAACACAAGAATCAAACATAAATACTCTCTAAGACAGCCAAGAGTTGGGGCCTCCCTGATGGTGCAATGGGTTAAGCACAGCACTATGAAGCAAACCGCAGCCACTTGCAGCACAAGTTCTATCCCTGCCAGTGCGAGGTGACCCACACGGCATGGCAGACTTCTGCTTTGCTCACTGCTCCCCTCAGCAGTGCATTTCAGCAAAGCTGCCTGTTCTGTTCCCCACTCTGCCTCTGGTGAATCCTTTCACCCCCACACCTCTGGCCTGTACCCTAGTTCTTGTATGCATAAATAAATAAATCTTAAAAAAAAAGATAGCCAAGAGTTGATTATATTTGTCTACTTCAAAAGGTTGTTTTGTGAATTCTTTATTAACTATAAAGTTTGATAGTATTTTAAAAAATATTTATACTGATGTGCCCAATTCTAGAGCACTTGATGTGATGTCAGAAAATTCAGACTAATTTGATAAAGACAACTATTTATTATATAAAAATATTAAATAATAATATCACATGTGTATTGCAAAATTCCACGAACTATCTAAAAACCTTCTTTATGCACTTGAATTGTGCATCAGTTTCCAAAAATTCTACTTGCATCCTCTTTTCAGGACAGTATTTAATGTGCAAAGCAAATTAAAATAAACCATACAAGAAATGCAACTCAAAACCTCAGTGAGATATAATCTCACACCTGTGAAAATGACCCAAGTCGAAAAAGATCAGAAACTACAAGTTGGTGAAGGTGAGGAGAAAAAGCCACCCTCATTCTGGTGATCCAGCAATTCCACTTGTGAGTATCTACCCAAAGAATATAAAGAATTCAGAGGAATACATGAACTTCTGTGCTCATGCAGCACTATTTGTAATAGCCAAGTTATGGAAATATCCTAAGTAGTCAGACTAACGAGTGAATTAAGAAGATGTGGTATATATGCACAATGGAATATTACTCAGTGATAAAATAAAAGGTGAAAAAAATGTCTTTAGGAATATATAAAAAATAAAACATGAAATCTTGCCATATGAGACAACATGGATGGAACATATTTCATTAAGTGACATACACCAAAAGGAGAAAGACAAAGACCTGATGGTCCCACTCATATGTGCAATATAAGAAACAAAGGAACAGACAAAACCAAACCTAGAAACCTGCTATACATTTGAGACTACCAGAAGGGGAGGGTGAGAGGCAAAGGGAGAAAAGGGTTCAGTGGACTATGTGGACTGTGGGTGTTTCAGTGTTGGGCAGGGTGTGGAAACATCTGAAGAGGTGTGATCCTATACCTCTAGATCACGTATAGCATTGTAAACCAGTGTTACCTCAATAAAATTAACAACAATTAAAAAAGGATTAAACCATATAAAATTATCATTAAAACTGGGAGTAGCTGTATTTGATACATAATTTAAAGTACAACTGTTGAAAAATCACACCTGTTTAGTTCAATTGTCAGCAAAACACCAAGGGGCAATAGCTGAAATATATAATCATCTTTATCACCTGTGTCATAACCATCATCTTCACACCATATAGGTTTCAGTGTAATTATACATACATAAATGTGTATATACACTATCTCAGTTTATCCTAATGGATATGTTATTATCATCACTCTAGTAAAATAATGAAGGCATTAAACAAATATTTTTTCAGGGTTACACTCAGAGCAAGGTGTAGAATTCAGATCTCTTAATTCTTGTCTTGTTATTCTTCTATCACCACCTGCAATTTGGAACTAGATTTTCAACACTGATAAAACTAATAAAAACTTCATTTCTCATGAATATTTACATTTTACAAATCATTTTCACATAGACTGTCTAGTCACAATCTAACAATAGTACTATAAAAGCTGTTGACTTTGAATTGCAACATTATTAAGCACATATTATCATACTGAGGAAGGGCCTTCAAAGGCTCTTAATAATCCATTCCTCTTGGTATTCACACCCTTGGGTAATTCCTTTCCCCTAAGTATGGAGTGAAACTAGTTAATTGCATCTAGTCAATGGGATATAGCAGAAGTAATGGGATGTCATTTCTGAATTAGGCTAACAAAAAAATCTTGGAACCTCACACTCTGTTCTTGTTTGGGAAAGGAAGCTCATCTGCGAGAAGTAGGTTGGGTTGATAACACTTTGGAGAGGTTCAGGTACCTTTAAGCTGAAGTCTCCAGGCAACAATTAGGCCCTTAGGCTTGTCAACAGCTACATGTTGTCCTTTTGAGTATTGAGATGTGTGTAGTCCTGGTTGACACTTTGCTTGAAGCCCTATGAGAAATCTGAGCAAGAAAGCCCAAAAAAGCATGCCCAGATTCTCAACCTCTGAGCTTAAAAAAAAAAAAAAAAAAAAATCCGCTAGGTTTATTGTTATGCAGCACTAAGTAAAACTAATATATATTTTTAATCTTCACAATAGCCTTGTGAGATAGTACTATTATGCCAGCCCTGTATAACAAACAAGGAAGTTAAGGCTTAGAAAAGTGAAGTACTTTTCCCAAAATAAAGCAGCTAACAAGTGGCAGAGCTGGGATTTGAAACTTGCTTGTTGAATAGCAGAGCTTGGGCCTCATGCTGAATTGGCCTCCAGGAGGAAAAAGAGGTTAAGTTTGACTTAACACAGGTGACAAGATAAAGGATAAACTCAAACAGAACATTTTGATTTCAGAAACTTCCCTAAAATGAGGCTGAGGTAGGCAGGGCAGGTGTGATTATCTTACTTGTCCTGATGGCAAACCATGCAGCTCACACATGCAGTAGGTGGGGAGTTAGCCAAGGACCGCTCACACTAAGTCTCAACTTTCTGCCTCCTCACCCTTAAAATCACGTTCATGTTTCTTAAACAGGCTAGCAGTACCACGTCTGTTAATACACTAGCAGTAATGTGCAGCAATCACAATAACAATAATAGGGAACCATGCATTATTAATTAACTGCATGCTAATGTTATATAAGTCAGAGAGAGCCATCAGTATACTCAAGGCTGAGAGACTATGCAAAAGGCAGTGGCACGGCCGGATATCTTTTTGGTTTAAAGGCATGACTTGCCAAGGGCGGTGGGACAGAGGAGCATTGCCTTGGCTACTAATGACATTTTAAATGTCACTAGAGTTTTCTTAACAGATAATTATATAATCCTTCTGAGAGAATTCCCCTTTCACTAATTTTATTGGGTGATTGAATTTTTATGCTATTTTATACTTAAATTTTCATGTATGTGTATATTTTTCTACTTTTTATTGAGGTAACACTAGTTCATAAAGCTGTATGGGTTTCTGATGTACCTTCTCACCTGGATGACTCTATGTATCACCCCATACCCACCATCAAATGCCCAGTAACCACCTGTTAACAACCAACCCACCCCCTCTATCTATTCCCTCTACCATCTTTCCTCTCTCATAACTATCAGTCTGTTGTCAGTCAGTGACAATACTGAAAGACCATGCTAAAATGGCAGGGAGGAGAGATTAAAGGCAAAATGGTCAGTTATTCACAACAATTCATAGACTCATCGGTGGCTTAGAAACCTGGGTGTAATGAAGTCAATAAATGCAGATCTCACAGTTGGAAGGAGCCTGGAAAGTTATCTAGTTAAGTCCATATTTTAAAAAATGTCCTGAGATGGACAAAGACACACCCTCCCACCCCACAGCTCCAACTTCACAAAAGGGACTGTAGTCCTGGATGAGATTGGTTCAGGATAGCCTTTAACCATCAGTGCCTTCTAGGGGTATCCACAGGTGACTTATGTCCTCTCATGGGGAGAGCTGCCTCCCATAACTGTGGGGCACCCCTCTCAGTGTCTGAGGAAGGCAGGGCTTGGAAATTCCAACCATTTGGATTTGCTATGGACAACTCTGATCATTTTAGCTCAGAATCCTCATGAGCACACTTTGCTGCCCATCTTCCCCCTGTTCTGTTTGCTGCCTCTCTTGTTTTCTTCCTTTCCTCTGGTGTGGGTCCCAAGTGTGCTCCCTAGTAAATATCCTGCAAAATAAGCCCCATCTCAGAATCTGTTCTTGCAGCAACCAATCTGTGACATGCCCCCAAGGACATTGCACTTCCCAGAATGCAGAGCACACATCTCATAGGCAATCAAATTGCATTTTCAGAAAACTTTGTGCACTTCTTTCATGAAGAAATGAATCTCTTCATGTTTTCTTAACTGGGTCTATCTCCCTGGACCAGCCAGAACAAGACAAAGTCCTCCACCTTCTTCCTCTATTTCCATTCATGCCCTGAATCCTGTCTTGCCATTTAAAAGGTAAAATGAGTTTTAGCTGATTCATCATCATCTCCTTTTTTGTAATTGTGCTGTTGAAGAGAGACAAACTTCATGATGCAAATGATTCATGGGTCAACAGTTCAGGACATATGAAGTAGTTTATGTCCTTTTCTAGGTGACTACCCATTACAACTTGGGGTTTGAGGGGAGCCTTTGAAGGGGCAAAGAAAAAGTGGGAGGCAGGAGAAATGAAGTAGTGCTCTGAAAAAGAACACAGATTTGGTGTCATCTTGGGCAATTTTGTTAACTTGCTAAGACCCAATAAGTGTTTGTGCTTATTCTCTTGTGTCCTCAGTCTTGGTGAAAGGAAACATTCTTCAGCAGGTTTAGAAACCTGGGAGCTGCCCTGAAACCCATACTTTCCTTCACTCCTTTATTCATTTAATTTCTGCATGTCATCATTTCCTTCTTCCCCTACATACAGGCTTAATTCATCTCTCTCTATTTCTCTCTCTCTGTGTCTACCATTACTACCTTAGTTTCAGTTCTTATTATGGTACCTGCCTCCTCAGGACCCATTCCTTTCTACTTCATCATGTAGCCAGAGTAAGCTCCTGTACATCCAATGAATAATGTTGGTCAAGAGCTTTAAACTACCACATTGAAGTATTATTTATTATAGCATAAACATGGAACAACCCAAATGCTCCTCAATGGTAGATGGGTAATTACATTGTGGTACCTTTGTGCAATACAACACTCTATAACAACAAAAATGTACAAGCTACTGGGGTAACATCCACATGAATGAATATCATGAATATGTCATTGAGCCAAATCACAAGAGACAATTTTGTATAATTTATGTGTACATAAAGCTCAAAATAGTCTATGAGGCTGGCAGACAGGCAGTGGTCATGTTTAGGGAGGAGGGAGAAATGATTGGCTGGGGCAAGGAAGGAAAGTTGTATGCAGGTGATGCGCCATTTCTTATCTTGGTGGTGGTGAGTTACATGTATAGCTTCGCTTTGAGAAAAGTTGCTGAGATTAACATTTAGCATTTGTACACTTTTCTGTATGCATTTTATTCATAAGTACATTTAAAATTCCTATAATAGTTTTAAAATTTATATCTCCTCAGAAGTATGACAATGTCTAAATTCATAGGACCCTTACCATGACCTGCATTTCCCAGATCACCTCTTTAGCTATTCTCCTTGTGTGTGTTCTCTTCACTCACACTGAATTTTTTTTCAGGTCCCTGAAAAGGATAGCAGGGCAGCAGGTTGGATCACAAATACAGTTTTTAAATGAATGAATGAATGAATCATGAAGCTGTAATAACTTAATCTGCAGAGATTTTGTGAGAATTAATTAAAAGAATATACATGCAGTTCTTAGCACAGCTCCTGAAATATAACTGGCACTCATTACACATTACTTTCTCCTTCTTCCAACTCACGAGGCCACTGAATGGACTTATAACTGAACATGACTAGGACATTGAAGTCACTTTTGAGGCAGTGTTTCCTCAGTCTCACTATCCATCTGGAGGAGTTTATTCCCAAAAGACACCCTGGCTTATCTTTGACTCCCAAGAATACAAATCTTGACCTAAATTTGACTTTCTTAGGCAAGCTGTCCCAACAATACCCATACTTTAATGTTTAAGTTAGATGCTTCCCAAATCCCTTGGAAATATCACCATCTGCCCACTACATGATAAAAGGATAAAGAACAACTGCAGTAAGGAAAGACATATAATGGGGTCAAGCTTCACTTTCTTTGGGCACTTTAGGTAGATGGGTCATTATAAGGATCTGAGAGTTTGAGAACTGCAAGCTGCTGCTATTTCTCAAAATATCATCTTCTTGCTAAAAAAAAAAAATGTTGTCCTGCTCATGCCAGATTTCAGAAAGACCTTCCATCTGGTCTCTACTGATAACTCGAATCTCAAGATACTACGTTCCTCTTACAACTTATAGCTTAAAATGAATCTTTTCGAAGGGATCATGTCTTCCTAATCCCTCAAGTGCACATTTTGAGAACTGATCAACAGAAGAGAGTGCTGACTATGAACCTACTGCAAGTGGTCTCCGGCTATGTGTATGTTTTCATTTGGCATGGCTAAGAGGGTACAACTGTGACATAAAAGCACCAAGATCTGTTAGGACAAGAACCAGGTAATCCACAGTGCACAAGGAGACAGAGAGAAAACTAAAATTGAAAACCATGATTAGAATCAAACTAGGAATAAAATTCTCAAGGATTTTTGCCAATTTATTATGATCCAGAATCCATCAAATGACTGACTGAATGATCACTATAAAATCTGGTTCTCAGTTTCTTAATCCAGAAAAAGTGAAAAGGGATGCCAACTATGAAAAAAGTAGATGGGATACTGCAAGTTTTTCATTTCCAGGCAAATAGACTTTGGTAAGTTGGACCCCAAGCTTCAGAAGCCACAATACTGATTCTAGAAAATGACTCAGGGAAGGGAAAACAAGAGAGAAATCATTCTTTCTAAAGAGCCAATGACCTTTTTCTCCCCCCCTTTTTTTTTGTTCCTTGTTCACTGCCCCCCCCCCCACTATATCATACTCATCCTTATTTGAAGCTAATGCTCATACAATTTTAAAGGTATAAAAAAATGGGAGATGGAAAAGAAAGGAACCTAAAGCAAAGCATGAAATGCCCAGATTCACCTGTCATGAGATAGTCTTGATAACATATGATAAGAACAATACATTCTATTTGTTTGAAAAATCATCTTTTGAGCAGATCCAAGCATATCTTTTTGTAATCTAAGTAAACCTACAGAAATCAAAGTATCTCCCATTAAAATTTTAAATGTAGGTCTTTTATTTTTAAAGGGTAGCATAGAAATAAAATTCCAAGGAGAACCAAAGAAACATGAAAAAACGGCACACGTGTAAAGGTGAAGTGTGGGTAACCCAACAAAGGAATCCAATCTAATTTATAGTGCTGGCATCTTGGTGGGGATGAGCGGTACTGCTAGTGGTATTTCACTTCATTCTCCAACAATACTTTCAACAGAAGGGAATCGAAAGATACTGAAGTGTCCTCTGCTCTAGAGAGGAGTGTTAGATTGTTTCTTTTCTTAGATACCATCTCTGAGAAGCCATGACTTGGTTATTTTTCTCAAAAGAATACAAATATATTTGCCTGGTGGGTGCTGACCAGGAATCAATAATAAATGTGGAGCACAGGTTTTGAATGGGTACTAGCAAGATTAACAAAGGTGACCTCAGGAGGAGTTTCAAGGGAGACTCTGGCTCACCATCTCAACATATGCCCAAGGGAAGGGCCGTCTCAGAAGGTGGGGGAGGGCCACCTGGTGTGGGAAATTGCTCAATTAAAGTAACCATAATCAGGAAATGAAAACTTGAGTTTTATATTGTTTGGGATGTTGTGCTGTGGGATTTAAAAATTGGCAGTTGTTAGATACAAATAGCCAATTTGAATATTTTTTATCATAAATAAAAATTTAAAGTCTTCATCTTTGGAAATCTTCATGGAAGGGACAATAGCCACCTAAAGAAACATTTGGCTGTGCACATAGCAAGACACTAAGAACCAGAACCATGGTTATGTGTGTGTGTGTGTTTGTGTGTGTGTGTGTATATATTTTTTTTTTTGCTGTTCCTTTCCAACTGTCATTATAAGTCTCAACTTATTCATAAATCTCTAGCAATCCTTGGGCTTCTACAGCTCTTTTCAAATAATGATGACATAATAGTTAAGTTCTACCAACAACGATGATTCAGGGTTTGGATGAGTTTCTTTGTATAGCTGTCTAGTGATAAAAGGCCTGGAAAAAATCCTCTCCTACCTTTATGCTCCAAAATGATTATTGTAAGGTGCTGTGCAGCTCTAGAAAGAAGGGACATAGTTTGCTATAAACATGATACAAAGATTGAGCTGAGTTCCACTTAGGCGGCCATTTATTTTCATAGTACTGTAGTCTGGAGGTTAAAATTCTAAAGGGAGGAAAAAGGTAAGGCCAATATATTATGTGTTTGCTAAGAGGGCCTCCGACACCTCTGCTCATTTATTTGTTGGAGTCAGAGTCATATCATTTAATTCAGCAGAAAAACAAGTATACCAGCCAGAAAAGCTGGCTCATAATCTCCTCTTTCTATTTCAGATCTGTATTTCCACTATGCTTTCTATGGAAGCAACTGCACAAGGAGCCAGACCCAGGCTCTTTCTTCATGCCCTATGTGCAGGTTAAATCATGGAAGTGGTGGTTCCCAAAACCACCCTGGCTGGATAAGGTTATGCACATGAGATCAAATGTGTAACTATGGCAAATGTGTGTTTTGGGGGCAATGGTGAGGTTGAGAACAGGAGCATATGCTGCTTAGAGAGTGGGGGTAAACTGTGAGAAGAATGGTAAAAGAACCTGGATTATTTAGGGAAAACACCCTTCCCCCAAACCATTTTACATCTATTTTTCCCTCCTGGACTCTGAAAGAGATTTGTTGCAGGAGGCAGGGAAGGACAATGAGGAAGGTTATAAAGAAGCATGATGGGATGCTAACACCCTCTGCCTCATCCTTCTAACTCAAGGGTAAGCAGATTTGGGGTGAATACAAGGTCCTCTCCAAAACTGGACACAAAACATACAAAGTATATACATTTTAACAATGCAAAACCACATATGATGCTGTGATAGGAGCAGGAACCACGTCCATTTACCCTCAATTCCCTGTCTTGCTCTTGACTAAGGGGCTAGTTTCTCACCATGCAGTACTGGGTAGAATTAGCTCAGGATGGAACTTACTGTCTTAACTTGCACTGCCAGGCTTTATTCTGTAATTTAAGAAAACTAGTCAGCCCCATCACTTCCCTACTTGTATCTTTTCATTATTTTCTGAGGAAAGGAAACTGTGCAGTCCATTCTACTCAAAGGTTTTTCAATCAGCGTTGGCTTTGAAATCACCTCGTCCTTCAGCAGTTCCCAGAGCGCACCCATCTCTGCGTGATTTTTACTCAAGTTTTTTCCTCCTAACACCCTTTCCACGTTTATTTTATCTCCCCTAACCTCCCCTACCACCATTTTTTTTTTAAGAATGCAGGATAAGATTGTTAAACCACAGTTAAACACAATATCATACTTGGGTTCACACATCTTGGCGGTGGGGGGATTGTTTGATGTAGAAATGCACTTCGAGATCCAAGAAGCAGGAGCAGTGACCAGGTAACCCCTGTAATCTCCCTCCCTGTGCCCCAAGCCCTCGCTCCCTTTTTTACCTCAGAATGGGCAAAAATCCGCAAGCCAGACCTTTCCTCCCTCCCCTGGGGTGGGGGTGAGCAGGAAAGCTGAGTTCAACCCTGCAAGGCGTGCATCCCTTACCTTGTAGACGGTGCGCGCAGCCGGTAGCACTGGGCGAACTGGGGAGTCCCGCTGGCTTCAGAAGTCTCACTCGGAACCCTCTCCTTTTCCTCTCGAGCGCCGGGGCGCGGTCCCCTCCAGCGTCCTTTGCCCGCACCGGTGCCCCTGGACTGCGGCGGGACCCAGCCAGGAGCGTCGCGGGTTGGGTAGCCGCGCGGCGCGGCGGGCGGCAGGAGCAGTGCTTTGCTAAAGTCTGGGCGCTCTGACTGGAAGGGGAGTCGAGAGCTAGAGCTGGTAGGAGCAGGAGGTGGAGCAGAGCAGGGGGCAGTGTGTGAAATCCACCCGCAGGTTACAGTCACACCAGGACGCCGCTGGACGAGAAGGGGTGGGTGGGATGAAAAGGTGAGCCGAGGTGTAATGTGAGGCGTGGTGATGCAGGAGAACTGGGAGGTCGGAGCTCCGAGTTGCTTCAGGTATTGCTTAGGCTGTAGAAGAGAAATTCTGGAACTGATGGCTCCCGGAGGGCTCTCGGTTGCAAACACTAGAGGGCAGCGCTGTCCGCGGTATTAACCTGGACTGCGGGGGTTGGGAGGGGTGTTCCACCTCCTGAGTTCTCGGTTGGCGGTTGGCGGAGACCCAGGCACAGTAGAGGCCAATTAGGCAAAGAGAGGCAGACCCCCGTTATCCTTTCTGAGATCCACCTGCGTTGGGAGAGCAACGGAGGGAATAGTTAGCAGGTTTGTATTTTGCTTCTCTGTGGCTCCTCCAGGCAAACTCTCTGAAGGTGAATTACTCAGCTTTTCTGGAAGGGAAAATTGCAGACCCCATGCATAGGATGCTTTAAGGATAAAGTGGAGGCAAATTAAATTGGGTAGAAGAGGAAGGGAGCAGAGGCAGAGGAAGCAGCAAAGAAACGGAGAAGGCGGTGGAGCTGAGAGACTCGTTGAAGGCTAGGGCTGCTCTGTTTTTCTGGAGGAAACGTTCCCTGAGGGGCTTTGTGCTCTTGCTGGTGGTTCAGGAGTATCCATCAACTTCCAGGCCATGGAGTTAACGCGGGAGGGACCTCTTAGAATCTGGGCATTGTGAAAGGAAGTTTTCCTCAGGACTGTTCAGTTCCTTCTTGTCAGGAACTTGGATAACTCAAAAAACCTTTAAATTTGACATAGATCGACTCTCTGCTATTTCAGTGAGAAAATCCTATCATTTGAGCTACAAACCTAGCAGATGGGACGGAGAGATTGGCAACTATAAAACAAAATAGAATATTTCATGCAGGCAATATAATCTGTAGACAGCCTGATACAATTTTAGAATGGAAAGGACTTTGGAAGCCTCTAGACAAGACACGTAGCCTCCCCAAATACCTGCCTCTTGGTGCCTTTCTTGTGTGCAGCCTTATGGTTGAATTGGGAAGTAATTTTTTTGTGTGTGGTTGGCAATTCTAAAATAAATGAAAACTTTCAATTCAGAAAGCAAGCATGTGTGCCCTTCTTGCCTTCTGGAGTGCCTCTCAGGGCCAGCAGGCACTGGGTGAAGGGTGTATGGACTGAAATAACTGCTGTGAAGGGAACCAGAATTTAAAAGTGAAGTTTAAAAGAGTTTGGTTCCAAACTGAGGACCCGGGCCTGGGGAAGAGTTCATGGATTTAGCTGAGTGACTGAGGTTTGGTCTCCATTTATATAGGTAACTTGTATGTGTAGAGGGAATAATCAACTGTTCTTTAGATTGAAAACATCTGGTTAATTTCCAACATTTTTAGATAGCTAAAGGAAGCTAGTTCTAAACAACTTAATTAATGGTAGAAGAGACATAATCTTTATAGCTTCAAAGTGCTCCCTTAATTTTACATAGTTAGTTCAGTTAGAGCTACCTATGAAGGGGAAAATGCAAAGGCTAAAGGCCATTTGAACCTTTTATGCTAGAAAACACCCCTGTAGAAGTGAGGGTGCAGTGAGGGCCATTTCAGACTGTGGACTTACTGGGTATTTTCTTTGCTTCCTGACAGCAGATCAAGACATCATCTTGCAGACTTTATCCTGCAATGTGGCCCTGTCAGGGCGGAGGAGACATTTCCAGGAGAACAAAATGCAGAATTTACCTTCTTTCTTTTCTTTCTTGGTCCACAGACATTAAGGGGAAATTTCACTGAACAAGGGAAAGATCGGTAAATTATAGTCTTGAATTGTGATTTGTTTCTATTAATCCTATCAAACTAAGAGAAAAGCCTTAAGTGGACTAAAGTCTAACAGGAAGATAGACAAGGATTTTCTTATCAAAGAAAGATGGTATTTCCAGGTCATAATTTTGAAGTATATTTGATAATAGAGTGTCAAATACAAACAAATAGAACTATCTTTTTATTTAGAAAGAACCTATCTTTAGAAAGAACCTCATAGAGTCAAAGTTTTTAAAGATATTCCCGGAGTAAGAAGATGGTCCTACTCTGTTAACTCTGAAGTCCTCCTTCAGAAAGACGATGGGAATTTGAGTTCACTCTGTGCTTTTTAAAAAATTATTTTACTTATAGTTTGGTTGTTACAGTGTGAGAAAGTATGGAAAGATGTGTTATACACTTAGAAACTTTCTTGACCATATCTCAGAATACTTTTGTTTTGTCAGATTTCAAATTCATTAGGTTCATGGTTATTCTCAAGCTATTAATTAAGTTCTGGGACATATTTTCCCAGTTTTAATGAAAGCCAACATCTGCTTAATTAGGAGCTGATAATTCAATTTGTGGATTGCCCATTTGAATTTCCATGGGGCTCTATGAATGCTTTAAGATTGTAAGGATATGCAAATCACATTGATTTCATAATGGAGAGTTCCTCATCAGTTTAAAAAATATCTATAAAGATTGAGTGGAGCCCTGGGCATATGGCATACCAAATCCATCAACCTGCAGTAAGAATTCAAAGTCATTATGAAGGAATTAATTGATCAAATCCATTCGCTAAAAAAAAAAAATGTTGATAAACACCTACTCTGTTCCAGGCATGAGCCAGCTATTAGGAATATAATAAAGAAGATATAATTTCTTTTCTTAAAGACCCTAGAGGCTAGTGGAAAGGCTGATTCACTTACTAAAATATCCGTTTGGGAGGATTTGGCGAAGGGAGGAGTAAGGGGTGCTGTGAGAGCACAAAGGAGGGTCATCTAGTCTAGCTTTGAGGATCAGGGACTAACAGCTGAGGGGGTGGTGGTTTTGTTCTGTGTTTTGTTCTAGGGATGGTTGGTAGTGGTGTAGAAGTGAGGAAAATGATGAACAAAAGCTTTCTTCCACCTTTAAGACACATCTTCATCACCTTTGTTAGCTTTCCACTGGGATGCTGGAACGTTAGTGTATGAGGAGGTAAGCATACACCTGAGGTGTTTTTCTGCTAAAAACCAGATTAAAGGTTGTATAAGACTTGTTCATATTACCAGAACACAGAAAAGGCAAGACCCTAGTAGATATTTGTCTGTAGTTTCCTACCTTTGCCATGGAAGTAGGAATATGTTAGAAGTGTTAGGGGGAAAAACCCTCCTAAATGGATTATACAACTAGGTTATGGACTTCAACCCCCATTCCAAACCTACAAGATCCAAGAACTACAAATCCCATAAGGTCATTATCGAAGAGCGGATCACTGAGACCTGAGGGTGGAGTTAAGCAGCCAGGCTGAATATAAAAGCAAACACGTGGGCCTTGGGGGGCCCTTTTTCCTTGGGAGTCAGCTCTCAGCTCACCATTGGGTTCCAGCTCCAAAGAACTGGTAGGATATTTACAGATCTGTATCTCTCTCTTCCCCTTGTGTTATTCACTACGCTATTTCTCCTTCCCTTGTAAATAAAACCCTTTATTAACCTTTGTTGTGTGTGCCTGCAGTTGGGGCATTATAAGTGCCGTTGGAGCGCGCAGGTGAAAACCCAGTCAGGCAAACCCATTTTATATTAGGGTTGCCCTGTAACAGAAGGAAGGAGTTTCAGTGGGAAGGGAGCTTATGGATATTGGGTTTGCACAATTATAGGTACTTTCCAAATGTTATCCCACCAAACAATCCTAATGGCCCTCTGACAGTATTCTTATCTCTTTTACTGTTGCATTCAAAGAAAGATCTTCAAATTGCTTTCTATGTTTGTGGCCAGAGGCAGAGTATGAGCCTTCTATAAGCAGCTTTCTGCATTAGTCTGTCTCTAGTAAGTTTTGTTATGGTAACAAAGCATAACCCCCAAATCTCAGCATCTTAGTACAAAAGAGGTTTATTGCTTGCTCACAGTATGCATTATGTGTGGCTTGGATGAAGGTTCACCCCACATATTCATTATGGGCCCCAGGTGATGGAGTGAGGCAAATCTGGCAGAGGGAAGTGTCATGGGGAAGCATCACAATACTGCTTAAAGCTTTTGCTTAATTATAGGATAAAGCACTTTTGCTCATATTCCCTTTGCTAAAACAAGTCTTTAGATTGAGCCTGATGCTGACTAGAAAAAATTGTAATTCCTCCGTTAGAGCTCTACATAGATGGGTATAAGAGGGACAAAAGACTTTGAACAAATTGACAACAATCTTCAGCAATACTTTTGAATGAAGATATTTTCTCTGTAGAGTATGGTTGCTGGTTTAATTGGCTAATGTTGTTCACTAATCTCAGGATATATGGAGCAAAATAACAAATCTAGGGCTGATTGACTTAATTGATTAGACCATACCATCAGGAACAGTTTAATTTCTTTTATGTTAAAATAAAGCTCCATTCTCTGGCCACAGCCTGGCTCTTTCTCCATATTGGCACGTGCTAATATTTGTTCCCATGATGAAATTAGTAGAGCTGACTGGGTGGATGAGGATAAGCCTAACATGGACAAAACCTCAAGCCCTAGTGATATGGAAAGTTGATTAAGATCAACACACTTCTTTATTTTTTAAATTTATTTATGTATACAAGAACTGGGGTACAGGACAGAGGTCCAGGGGGTGAGAGGAGTCACCAAAGGCAGAGTAGGGAGCAGAACAGGCAGCTTTGCTGAAATGCACTGCTGAGGGGAGCAGTGAGCAAAGCAGAAGTCTGCCATGCCGTGTGGGTCACCTCCCTGGCCGGGAATCGAACCCGTGTTACAGTGGCTGTGGATAGTTTCGTAGTGTGGTGCTGAGCCCCTTGCATCACCAGGGAGGTGCCAAGACCAACACACTTCTTCATTGAAAGTAATCAGGAAAAACATCTCATTTAGTGATGAACAGAAATAGTTGAGACATTTTCCAATAAATATTTCTTGAATAACTCCAACCTGAAAGTGTGGGCATGCTCTTGAGTAATTCAAAGTAAGGTAAGTGAAGACATGTATATAAATCAGTACATGAGCTGAATCACAGAGTGATAACTGAATGAGCAATAATCCTATATAGAAGAATTGGGGCTAAGTTGGATATGGAAAGATGTATAGAATATGACTAGACTTTCCCTATAGGGCTCATTTTTCTGCCTTAGTTGTCTTTCTGTCTCTGCAGAGTTAAGAAAGGATCAACAAAAACTATCTTTGCCTTTGGTAAAATGTAACTTAAAGGAATACACTGTGTTAAATAGGAGAGAGGTGAAAGATAAACAGAAAATGCAGAGAAAGAAAGAGAAAAATAAACTCAAGCAAATAGCAATACTCCTGCATTCATATTAGGATAATTTTCTCTGTTGCATGGAGAGAGAACGATAACATAGTTTTCTGTTACACTTCTTTTACTACTCCATTACACTCGAATCCATCTTTGCCTTTAATCCCTTTTTAAATCAAGGCCCAATGTTCTCTCTCAGTGACCTAGCTTCATGAATTGTTCAAGCAAACTTATAGATCTAACAATTCAGAGGCTGAAATGACTGCACTAATGTGGGCAAAATGTTCACTAAGTCACCTGAAACTACACCAAACTTCAGGATCACATTGTCTAAAAATCAGAAAAATTCCAGATTGTGTGAGGTAACATAAGTTGATGAACAGGGCCTCCCTGGTGGTGCAGTGGGTTGAGCGCCTCACTGTGAAGCATCCACAGCCAGGGAGGGGACCCATATGGCACAGCAGATGTCTCCTCCCTCACCTGCTGCTCCCCTCAGCAGTGTATTTCAGTCGATCTGCCTGTTCTGTTCCCCACTCTGTCTCTGGTGAATCCTTTCACCTTCCCCGTGCCTCTGCCCTGTACCCAGCTCTTGTATGCCTAAATAAATCTTAAAAAAAAAAAAAGTTGATGAACACACATGAGATCAAATAATGACAATATTTTATATCCTACTTCAATGAAAGCTTATAGAAAATGTATTTTATAAGCTGATACAAAAGGTCAAGGTTGCTTAGTAAACCTAGAAGAACATCTATTTTATTTCCAACACATTCATGCATGGTCCCTTAGCCATGCATTTGAGCAGATTTTAATCAAACAGACCAATCACAAATTTGATTCCTGATGCTTCTTGTTGAATTCCATTGCTGACCTACTATCAATTAATCATGGAGAGAGAAAAGGCAAGATTTAAATAGTTTCTAATTGGCAAGAATAATATATCATTTGTTACTTAAATCCCCAGATTGGTTAAATGATTCTGTGGAAACACAAGAGTTTTCTCAATGGAGAAGTTTTCTCAAGTAAGCAACATTGTTCCCCCTTTGGACCCAGTCATCACTGTCTGTTCTGGTAAGCACAAAAGGGGCTTCAAATTTGATGACCAGTTTACTAAAATTCTACTTAGACACTCCCTTTGATTAAATTTGTAACTATGTTCTGTGGGTCCTAGCTGACCCCATGAGTTAGCTTTTGGTGTTGTCCAGAACTTGCACTAAAATAGTGTTTTTGAACACCATTCATTGTTTCCTACGAACCCTGTCACCTACAGGACAAAGTCCAAAGGACTTTGCTTTTTCACACAATGCCCTGTCCAAATATGTCTCTTTGCTTGAGCCTGAGGCTGTGGCTAGTTAGCCCATTGTCCTATGAATAGGCTCTGTTCTGACCCTCCAACACTTGGTACACACTGTTTATTCTGCTGGAACTATCAGTAAGTGGTAATTAATTTTAGTTTTTTCCATCCTTCAAGTTTTACACCCCCCTCCCCCCTTAATGTCTTTAATCTTTAAGAGACAGCTCTTCAATTAGCCTGTGCTGATCTCTTCACTTAGGGGATATATTTGAAAAGGAATAGCGGCCTTCAAACTTGGCATAGCATCTTTTCTTTGCAGATATTTCTTCCCTTGGAAAGTTTCAAAGATTAGCACTGAAATCTTTTGGCTCAAAAATCAGGAAGGTAACTTTGTACTGGTCATCAAATCCAGATGGAAGAATGTTCTAATTTAGGAAACTTGCTAGCTGTCTAGCTAATAGCAGGTAGAACTTCTGACTTCCTCCCAGTCTTAGGAAGAAGAAAGTCAATAACAGGTTTCTCTCTTGCTGCATTTGTGGCAGAACTTCTTTAAAATAGACACTTGAGCAGCAGTAACAGCTGGTTTCTTTTGTATGACAGAAGCCAAGGAGTCAGGGACAACTTTCATGGTCACGGTCCTGGACTGCTGCAGTGGTGCTGTACCCACTGGAGGCACTTCCTGACTCTCCTGTAGATTCGTAATTATAAATCCTGAAGAGTTTCATCTTTTAGTTTCGGCTGTGGTGCTCTCTCCAATATGCTCTTACAACTTCAAGGATGAGGCCTTGGTGACATTTAAAATAACAGCTTCCATGGGTAACCGTTCCCCTCAATCTTGTCATTGCCAGCAGCTTCATCTCACGTCTTAAAGTCAGTTGAAACTGCAGCTTTAGACACACTTTTCCTTACTGCTTTGGATGAAAATACAGACACAGTGGTTACTCGTGTAGCTCGGAGGCTTCCATTCAACTTAGGTTGAAGATATCAGCAGAGAACACTTCCCATTTTAAGGCAGCTTTTTCCTTTAATCTCAGAGTGCAGACTTAATAACTCTGGTCTGAATTTTATTTTTCCCTCGTAGATTTTACTAAAAGTGATAAGAGCCAATACATGGTTTATTGTGAAGATTTCAACCATTTCCCTTAACACAGTCTCCCAAAGTACAGAAGCAAGCATTCAACTAAACACTTCACTAGGCCCTTACAAACCCACTAACTTTCTAGTTGGTTTACCTCTAATAAGCCTTGACATATTGTGGTGTAAATTCAGAGTAGTACTCCAGTTTTAGTTATCAGTTTCTGTCTCACTAAGATTTTATTTGACCAATTATATGAAAAATACAAATGGATAGCTCAAGCAATGTAGACATTTATTTTTCTTTCATGTAGAAGTCTGTAGGCAAGCAATTTGGGGCCAGAATTCAGTCTACTCTTCATCTGCTATGCTATCCTTTGTAGTTAGATTCCAGCTTTTCAGTTTGTCTCATAGTGTGAAATGGCATCTGAGGTTTCAGATATTTTGTTCAATTATTGAATAGAAAGAATGCAAAGAAAAGCCTTATCTATGGCTGGAAACTAGATTTCTTTGAATAGACTTTTAAATAGTTTTAACTTTTAAATATACTGTATACTCAAAATTAAATAAGAGGGTGAAATATAAACAAAACTGAATACAAACACAAGCAACCTTTGCTGTGTATAAAGTTGACATCATAGAGAAAGGAACTAATTCAAATGATTTTGAACTTTGTCCTTTGATCATATGCACTTAAAAGAATATATTCTAGAACAAAAAGAATTACTTTGAACAGCAAACCACTCCTGTCTCACCCTCTGCTTCTGTTAGTGGTGTATTTTGATAAATCCACCTTTCCTGTTCTTTTTCTTTTTTTTTTAAAGATTTATTTATTTATGCATACAAGAGCTGGGGTACAGGCCAGAGTCCAAGGAAGTGAGAGGATTCACCAGAGACAGAGCGGGGAGCAGAACAGGCAGACTGACTGAAACACACTGCTGAGGGCAACAGCGGGGTGAGGCAGGAGAGGTCTGCTAGGCCATGTGGGTCCCTTCCCTGGCCAGTGGCAGGGATTGAACTCATGCTGCAGTGGCTGCTCTTTGCTTCTTCATAGTGCATTGCTTAACCCACTGCGCCACCAGGGAGGCCCTCACCTTTCCTGTTCTTAAAAAACAAACAAACTGCTTGTGAATTCTTCTTATTAGGTTTGCTATTGTAATGATATGGGCCTTATAACTCTCAAACTATTTAGTTTGTGTAGTAGTACAGAAGGAATGAGTGAATGTTAAATTATGTGAGGAGACAGGGATTTTCATTGTGGGAGAAAGAGGCTAACAAATATGGAATCAGGGGAGTTAAGAAGACCTTGGGGGCCTCCCCTGGTGGCGCAGTGGGTTAAGCAACACACTATGAAGCAAACAGCAGCCATTGCAGCACGAGTTCCATCCCTGCTGCCGGCCAGGGAGGGGGACCCACATGGCGTGGCAGACCTCTCCTGCTGTGCCCGCTGCTCCCCTCAGCAGTGTACTTCTGTTATCTGCCT
>JAGFMF010011387.1:3178595-3191339 GCA_019455555.1 Galemys pyrenaicus
CCCCCACCCCACACCTCTGGTCTGTGCCCCAGTGCTTGTATGCATAAATAAATAAATCTTTAAAAAAAAAAAAAAAGAAGACCTTGGGTATGTTATATATACATTCCTTGCTTTCTTCCTTAAAATTTCTCAGAAGCAGTTATTCACAGTAGCAATAAGCACATTTCATTAATTTTCTTCGATGAAATTATATTAAGGTTAGATAAAAGAATATTTTTAAAACTAGCAGATGCATGCTGAAGTAGAAGCAAAGTCCTGATGCTTATAATTTTCTGATGGCTTAGTAGAAAGCTAAATAATGCAGATCTATCATCTACCCACCTTTATCTCTCTCTCTAGTGAAGCAAATGCAGAAAATTGTTAAGAATTGATGAATTTAGGAGAAGTATATACAGTTGACTATTGGTTTATTCTTTCAACTTTTAAGCGACTGAGAATAGCAGGAATCTCAAGTCTGGGAAATAATAGGTTGATGGAAAGTAGGAAATTATTAAGAATGTTAATTTATTCAAATTTACTATGAAATTACTATGCTTAACGCCCATGTTTTTTCACCCAAAGAATTCCCTATACACAGACACTTTCTATATTTAGTTGCTATACTTTCTGTTGCTTTTATCTAGAATGAGCTCCATGGAGCAAGAATTTGGTTTTGATCACTGTGATAGCTTCAGCATATAAAATGATGTCTGGCCACTGCTAATTGCTCAAGAAAAATATCTATTTAATCAGAGCATAGGAAAGAAGAAAACATGGATTAAAAATAAGCTGGAATTAGCACAAGACTTTTTGTATCCATGAATCTCTTCTGTATTCCTTAATAATACGAAATTCTTAAGTATGAGATAAACTGGCACATATAAACTGTTAGTTGTTTGCAAGACACTATCAATAGGAACACTTTCATTTCCTTATCCCTTGAAACTCTCTAGTAATTATTTCTCTGGTTTTTAAAACGTGGAGTCTCCAATATTTCCATTTTCAATGTAAAAATTTAACATGAAACACAAACATTTTTAGTCAACAGTCAGTTATTAGTGATCCTTGGCTTATTCCACTCCTGTCAGTACATGACTGAGGGGTACTCAGTAGCCCCCAACTCTTAAGGGGTGCACTCTCTAAAGGGATTCTGCCATGTGTTGCATAAAGACAAAGGAAGCAGACTCTGTGTGAAAGATCTTCAACAGAATTAATGTGCATAGAGAAGTAAAGAGGAAAGGTTATTCCTAATAATGGTTTCCCAATAAAACTACCCAAATTACTCATTCTCTCTTGGGCAAATGCTCAGTCAACAGAATTGCTCCAAAGTGGGACTGTTGAGGCATGAAACCTTGCCACAGACCCAAGGTAACTTCTGGTGGACAATAGCAAGAAGGGGTTTTGGTAGGTGACAGAAAGCTGGGACAAAAGGAGTAAAATGAAAGTACAAATCAAGATAATGGCAGCCACTGTCTCTGCCAAGCACAGCCTTCCCCAGTATCTCTCATCTGCATGTGTCAAGTGTCTTTATATGTCTTTCTGCCATGTGTCTCCTTCCAAGTTCCCCCCAGTCCCTGGGTTTAAGTCAAAGCAGTAGAACTAAAAGTCCCTGAGCCCACCTACATTCTGTGTTCTTTCACCTGGACATTCAGTTCCTCCGTCATTCCCAAGGAATAGTCCAAGGTAACTGCCTGTAAATGGGACTGGAAAATGGTGCCCCATTCAATGCTCTTTAGTGCTCCTCCCCTTTTCATGGAGATGCTTTTATAGAACCTCCACTAAGAAGCAATCCTTTTTTAATTGAGATATATAAATGTATAACATCTGTAGTATCAGGTATACAATAAAGTGATGTGACATATGAATATATTGGGATGTGATCCCCACATAAGTTCAGATAACATCTGTCATCTTGGTTACTTTTTTTTTCTTGTGATTTCTTAAGAAGTAATCGTTTTTAACAGTTTCATTTGCCTTACTTTTAATGGTCATGGCATTCTTACATTATTATGTTCTTCTTAATCAAGTTGAGAGATGACCTATTGACTTTCTGTTTTGATTAGTAAGGATTTATTTCTTAATGGGACATTTCTTTTTATACCTTACAGGTATGGATATGTTACTATTCTAAGTTATCAGAAATCAATACTTATATGAATATATTCATTTATTGTGTAGTTTAAAATTTCTCCTAGTGTTTCTAAGTGCTTTTCCTGTCCTGTTTTGTCCTGCCTATAATTTTTCTTAAAATTCTATCATATTTTATATTCTATTTTTCTTCCCACTTTTTCCTTGAAGGTCATGGAGTCAACCTCATCAGTATTTCAACATTTTGTATATTCATTTTTCATTTCTTAACACTTTTGAATGTCTACTAACTGTAATGGTGGGAGGCAAAAAAGAAAGCAAATTTCAATCTACTTAAAGTCCTGCTAAGTTCTCAGAAAATGCCAAATAACTACTAGTTTTTAAAATTAAGCATGAATATCTAATTTTTATGGGGTGAACATAGCATTTTTTGTTGTGAGTAGCTGATGAGTGCAAAAAATATCTACCTATTATATGGGATTCAGCATACTTATTTACAATTATCATGGATAGTTACAGTTTACAGTTATTTGCATTGCTAATTTAACATTGAGTTGATTTAGCACAATCATCACCTCCTTTTTTTACCCAGGGATACTGCTGTCATAGGTTTTAAACCCTCCTGTTTGGGGGAGAAGAGATAAGTGACAATAATCTTCCCCTGACTTTAAGAAAATTTGCATTTCAACCTTCCTGAAGACAATGATATAGATTAGGGTGACCAGCCCTATGGGTTTGGCTGGGACTGAAGCTGTGGGGGAGGAAATTTCACTGTGGTCACATGCATCTGAGGAGTGGTAATCCTATGCCTCTGAATCACATAGTCTTGTAAAGCAAAGTTATCTCAATAAAATTAAATTAAAAAAATAAAATTAAATAAAAATTAAAAAATAGTTAACAATACTGGTAAAATCTTGGGTAAGTGGAAATGTTTGTTTATATTAATACCTAGAAAACAACTTTTGTAGGTAATTGATTATAATGATAGTTTTTTTTTAGATGTTGGAGTTTACTTTTATAAAGCATAGTAATTATCTTTGAAGTCCAGATGTCTTACCATATTTATTTGTTGGAAATTACATGTGCAAGTGTTGTCATGTCACATAACTAAATCTGCTTTTCTGCAATGTAGAGGAGGGGAGAATAGTATTTTATGTTGGTATTTTCTTCTCATTAAAATGTTTTCTAGTTATTATTAAAATTCTATTAGAAATTCAAGTGGCCTACAGTTTCAAGGCAAAGTGCTGGTATTCCATTAATAAACATCAGGACAGAAAAGGCAGAGCAGAGAGACCCTATGCTCCACGGAGGATGTAAAGGTAATCTTTACATACTCTACTGCTTAAAGTTGATTTCGTGTATCATTTATGTAATGGTGCTTCCTGGACAGACAACATACACCTAATTATGATCTTGTTTCTGAGATTACAGTGTACAGTGTACTTCTTGAGCTTGTTTAATGTTTTTTCTAGGATCACATCTTAGCAATAATGGCAAATATTACATATATATTAAAAGTAACTCTTCCAGTTGTATTTTAATTTAAAAATCACTTTGTACCCATCTTGGACACAATAGTAATGAAAACTCACTCATAGTGAAATGATTGTATCTCTTAAAAGTGTGAAGAGAAAAATTGGTGTGGAAGAAAGCTGAAGGTATTAAATATGGGAATGGTACCTCCATCACAGTGCTTCAGAACTGGGTGAGCTATTTTTCATTATTTTTATGTGATTCTTTGTGGTTACTTCCTTTGGGTTTAGAACCTTCTGTAAAGCCTGGGGGCTTGTTCAGTTTTTCCCTTTCCATGTTCTTGGTCATTAATGGTGGTCAGTGCTTGAAGCCAACAAGGTGGTAGCAGGGATGCTGGGAGAGGAATCGAGAGATCAGCTGGCGCTCCCTCTAAAAAGAACATTGTTCCTGTGTTTTGTTTTTTTAAGATTTATTTATTTATGCATATAAGAGCTGGGATACAGGCCAGAGCCATGGGAGTAGCAGGGGCATGAGAGGATTCACCAGAGGCAGAGCGAGTTGGGAGCAGAACAGGCAGATGAACTGAAATACACTGCTGAGGGGAGCAGGGAGGGAGACAAGGAGAGGTCTGCTGAGCCATGTGGGTCATCTCCCTGGCCTGGGATGGAATTCATGCAGCAGTGGCTTCAGAAGCTCCACATTGCAGCACTCAAGACCTTGCGTAGTTAGATTTTATGTTTTAAAGGAAATTAGTAGCCACCATTCCAGACTGATGTGAGTGAAAGCAGTAGTTTACTTATGTATAAGTAACTCAGAAGAGATGTTATTCCAATGTAGTTTAAAAACCGAACCACTAAAAACAAAATTTTGGTTTTTATTATTGGAGAGCTACAGTGTTCCTTTTAAAATATTCTGTTATACAAGTAATGATGAATGGCATGTTTTGGAAATTAGATTCATGTCAAACAGCTAACAGTGCCTTGTGATTAAAGGACAGCTTGGCTGTAATTACTCTGACCTAATCATTCCTTCTTCCCTGTGATACAGTTTTTCATAATAAGTGGTTCCTACTCAGATCAGAGTGTTATAGAGAACATTATGTGAATTCATTGTTAGCTTCCTTAGATGAATTTTTCAAGGTCCTTGACAATAAAAACTGAATAGAAGTGAAATTAAATAAAATTATAATACAAGTAAGTTGTACAAAAGGTAGTATTAAAAAAAGAAAGGATTATTGTTACTTTTTAAATATCTGAATGAGAAACTTGTAGTTTCAAGTAGTTATGCCACTTTAAAGGGCATGAAAAAAGGTGAAGATATCAAGGACATAGCTATTTCTTAAGTTCAAACTTAAATATCTTCTACTTCAGGGGTCTTCTCTGAGTCCTTGTGATAAATATGTATTTGCTTATCTCCCAACAACCATAGCATATTTTCTGTATCCCTCATAGCTCTTTCCACAATCTAATATGGAAATGTAGGGGTCTCCCTGGTGGTGCAGGGGTTAAAGTCTCAGCACTATCAAGCTATTGCCAGCCACTACAGCATGAGTTCAATCCCCAGCCAGAGAGGAGACCTCTCCTGCCTCGCCAGCTGCTCCCCTCAGCAATGTATTTCCATCAATCTGCCTGTTCTGCTCCCCACTCTTGTCTCTGGTGAATCCTCTCACCCTTCATGCACCTCTGGCCTACACCTCAGCTCTTGTATACATAAAGAAATAAATCTTTAAAAAAATAATAATATGGATATGTATGTGTGTATTCATAAGAATGGATATGATATATATAGCTATAGGATATCTATCCATGTGATATACATATCCATATGGTACATGTGTCTGTCTGCATACATAACCCTAAATCATAAATTGCTGGAGGATTGGATCCATGTTTTAATCTTCTTTGATTCTCTCTTCCTATAGCAGGCACTTAAAAAAATCAGATGTTTCATTAAATGATCTATTTTGTAGAAGAAAGGTCTATAGATCTTTCCTGCATGGGGCTAAGTAGTATTGCTTTAGAATTTGTGGGTAGTCTCTGTCTCAACTATTTAACTTGCAGAGTGACTACAGGCATTGGCAGTACGTAAATGCTGGGCCTGACAGAGTCTCAAACAAAATCTGTGGGTGGGTAGGCTGGATTTGGCCCATCAGCTGCAGTTTAAAAGCATATTAAACTGTTGTAAAGCATATCTTCTTTGTATCATCAAGTAGGAAAAATAACCATTTTATAAAACGGTGTTGTCCTGTATTTCTGTCCTCCTTAGTTGTAGTGGCACAAATCTTCCAGCCTTTATCCCATCACATGCACACACTCATTTGTCATCAATCTGGTGGTCTTTGATTGCCAGAAAATCATATTTACAGCTGGTTGGAGGCTGTGGGATGTGGGCATGCATGTTTCTGCAGGGAGACCTGACTGAGTCATTTCATCAGGGAACTGGGTGGGTAGGAGGGGGTGGTATCTTTAGGTTTTTCTCTTGGGCCAGTCAACTTCTCCAGAAAAGAATCTCCTAAAGACTTCCTTATACACAAGTAGAGGAGGGAATAAGTAAACACAATAAAGAAACTTCCGAAGTCCTAAATATGCTTGGTACTCAATACATGGAGCTTAAAGAGCTCATGTACTCATTTTCTTTACCATAACATTTTATAATCAAAAACTGTCCTGTGTTGTATTACCACCTAGCATGGGTTTTGCCTCAGTCTAGATGCTTAGCAGATGTTTCTTGACTAATTGGAAAACATAAAGTTGGGAAGACTGAGAAGTATATTTGTTCCTGATCACTGGAAATCTAGACATTTGATACAATACTATCATGCTTTCTACATCTTAGGTGAAATTTGACATGAGACTATCTATGAATACATCTTATATGCATGTCTTCTTGTGGGACATATCAGAGAAGATTGTCTATGAAAATGAGCAGAAGTAGCAAAAAAATTATATTCAAGATGATTTATATTTATTCTTTAACTTTCATTTCTTAAGGATGCTCTGACCTTTAAAGTGGCTGGTTTATTTAGACCACTTGCATTATTTATAATTATTATCTAGAGTCATTATTTGAAATTAATTTGAGATACTTTAAATTTACATAAGAAGTTTCTTTTTAAGTTTTAAAGATTACTCAATTCAATTAGAATTAACAAGGTGTCAACCAAATTTGGTTAGATCCCAGATATTGAGAACTCCATCACTAACTTGAAATAATAGTAGATGAAAGACAAAAGACCTTTTAACTAATCACTTATTTCACTGAATCATTTTATATTAACTCATACACAAGAGATCACAGATGTCTATGATCTGCTTTTCTACAACAAATGTTAATTATCTCATTCACTTGACATCTATCAAATGTATGGACTAGTTAACAGACTGCTCAGTGTCTCCTGTATCTGCTCTCCCTTTCTTCTTTTATGTACAACTTCTGGGCCATGTTCCTTAAATTGTAAATGTGTTGCTTTCCCTTTCTTTCCATTTCTATAGTCTTTCTTTCGTTCTACTTGAAATTAGAACCTAGTCATGTGCCAATGAGCAGTTTTGACTGTGCAGCCAAAGTAAAACTCTAAAGGGTGGTGGAGCCATGACATAGAAGGAAGCTGGATCACTTTGTGGCTCTACTGTAGGAGAAAAATCAGCATCTATCTCTGAGACACTTTTTAACAAGGAACTTTCCTTTACCATAACTAATAACCCAGGTGCCAAATTTGATGTACCTTTTATTTAAGGTCGTACATACAGTAGTTATTTGTCAACCTTTCTGAACTTTTTCAGGTTTAGAGGAGAAAAATATCTCTATGTAGCTTTTATTTCATTTGACTGTATTTTAAAATTAATCAACTAAATGTCACTCATAGGTTATATCAGCCTGCTTGGAGCTTGTTACCAGTTATGTGTTTTTCCCAATAGGACTAATTTTTATTTATTTTTAATTGAGGTAAAATTAGAATACCCCCATCATTTATTGCCATTATAGTGCACCCACCAAAAAAATCACCCATGGTCTAGCACCATAGACCATTGTGCTCCCTTCCCTTTTTGTTCTTACCCCTCCTCCAAAGTTATCAGTTTTATTTATTTATTTATTTATTTATTATGCTTGGAGGATAAGTAAGGTTTATTTGGTGCTTATCGCTCTAGTTATCAGTTTTAAATTTATGTTATCACTTGTGTCAACAGTATGCTTGTGAAATGGATTTTAATTTTTATTAAAGAATTCATATCATGAGGCAGATCTAGTTTCAAATATTTTGACAAACTCCAATATTATCTTTGTCATTAATTCAACTATTTCTAATAAATTGATTTAAAATTTCTGTAAAGTATATGATTTAAATTTATGACAAAGCAGACTAACACAATATAATTTGGTGAGATATTTGGTATACTTATACAAGTATTTAAAATATACTTAAATATGTTAAAATCCTATCATGCTATAGATGTTATATATACATCCATTCTTATATATTAGGTTAAAAAATAGTATGTGTATAAGGATGTATTATGATATAACTAATAAGAAGGAATGTATGAACATATGCTGGTTGTAAGTAATTTCATTTTACTGTTGTTTTATTAATGTTAAGAGCTATACAGAAAAATGTGTCACAACTGGATAATATTGTCTTCTTAAGACTGAATTGGTCATGTAAAATGAAGAAACATCTTTTCAGAAAATGCAAATGGAAGATATAACATACTTGGAAAGAAGAATAATAGACAAAACACTTACGAGATATTTAAATAGAGTAAATGAACTCCTGTTCACGTGGAAATCAATTATGTGGCTTTGCCTTCTGTTTTGAAGTTTAGAAAACAAGCTCTGAATGGATTAACATAAGTGACATTTCATGGAGAAATTTTAAACTACAAACAAATAAAATAAAAGCTACACTGAGATACTTGTCTAAACTTAACAAACATTAGAAAGGTTGGTAAATAACTCACTGTTGCTAAATAGAATAATCAACTGCTGTTTTTCTCACATTAATTTTTGATAATTATTCTACATGACACAAAATTAGAAAGTCCAAATAGATATTCCACAAAAAGTCTGACATTAAAGACAATCTTATATTTAAAATGTACCTTGTTTTAAATAAAGGAAAAGATTAATTCCGTCTACCTTTATAGGTAGGCTAGATTTTGATGGGGTATTTTCATTAACTTTCTAAAATAGACATTGAGAGTATCTTTCAGTATTTCCCTTTTCCATGATTATTGATTTATCTAGTTGGGTACTATGACTACAAAAATAATGGTTCTATTTATCAACTTTTCTTGTAGCAAGGTATTATCATGTGACCAAATTCTGGTCAATGAGATGAATCTAGAAGTGTCTTGTGGTAGCTTCTGGAAACCTTTAAAAGAGAATCATTACATGTTTTTGAACTCATTCTTCTTCAACCTTTCCTTCACCACACTGATTGAAATATGGATGCAATGACTATAATTTTGAACTGCACAAAGTATTATTTCTTGTTAGAACAGCAGAGACTGGTGAGCTGAAAAACCACTGGGTCTCTGAGAATTTGGGGAATATAGTTCTGAACAAGTTCTGTATTCCTACATCCACATTTTTATAGGAGATAGAAATTTCTATTTATACCTCCCCCCCCCTTTTTTGCCTCTGTATAGCTTGTGGTCAAGTCCAATTTCTACTAAGATTGCCATGACATTTATAAAAATCATACCTATTTAATAGAATAGGGAAAATATGAAGCCATTAAGAATAGTAAAAATAGATTTTGAGTAAAAATGTGAGCATTTAAATGAAGCCATATGAAGATGACTTTGGAATTTCCCAGGGGGAAAATGTGACAGCACGAGGAATTTATCCCAGTTCCTGCCAGGGACTCATTATCTTACCCAAGAAGGAAGATGAGGCCTCTGAAATACCACAGGGATGAGGTCCATATGGTCACGGTGATAGCACTTGTGTGAAACCACCACACTCTAGTTAGCAGTGTTGTATACTCTAGGGATGCCTTAATTCTCTTGCTCTGGGTGCTTGTTGAGGACCTGGATTCATAGAAACAAAATTAAAATAAAAACTTTTGGATCTCTCCAAATTCATCCTGGAGCCTCAAGAATAAGTTTCATTAGTTGTTTTGCTAATTTGACAAATGGCTGCTTCAGCTCTGATACCACATCCTTGTTCAAGATCAGTTGAAGGAGGCATGAGGTAATTTCATTTTTGAGGAAAAGCAAAGTATTACTATAATCTTTTGAAATCTTCCTCTTATATTTCACTGGTAAGAACTCTGTCATATGGCCATTCATAACTGCAAAAAGATTTTTTAAAAAGTATTTCACACAGGGCTTAGTTGATTGTTACTTCCGAGAAAACAGGTTGATTTGCAGGGAAGGAAGTAGGAGATTGTGTCTGCCACACTAGCATGGAACAGAAAGACAGCACCAGAGATGACCAAAGGGTACATGCTCCTCTAAATAAAGGGAAACCTTAAGAGTGCCCAGATTTTTCAGTCTTTTCATAGAAGCTAGAAATGCAGATTTTTATGAGAAATTTTGTGATTTCTAATGCTGACTACATAACATATTTCACCACTTTTCAACCTTTAACTTAAGTCTCTTAGGCTCAGGCTCATGAATTCATATTGTGAATCTCAGGTTTGTCTACCCACGATATAGTCCTTGTAGGACTCTGGATTTGCTTGTTGTAGCATGGAGGTTTTAGACATTTTGACAACATGCACAGCACCAAGCACGACGACATGCCGCCTAGCAGATCCTGCTGAGAGGGGGCATTGCCATACTTCTAGGTGCCATTTCTGTCGCATCCTCTGAAAATACTCAGCTCCTTTTTATCTCAGTCCTAGGATCTGCTAGGATGCTTAACTATCCTACTTAATTTTCAAGCACCATTCTTGTTATAAGTGTGTTTGACCAGTTATTACATGGTGGCAACTGAATCCCTGTAGTTCGAACACAGCAAAGACCCTGAGCCTGTTTAATTTTGTCAGCCATTGAATTCCTTCTTCCAGGGATCCTACATTCTTAAGAAATATGTCCATAGAAATTGGGCTGCTTACAAGGGACTGAGGTGATGGTGCGCGGGTGAAATGATGGTGGGTACCCCCTGGGGACTACAAATGATGTCAAATATAACTAATAAAAAAAATTATAAAAAAAAATAAATAAAAAAGAAAAAAAAGAAGAAATTGGGCTGCTTAAAATACAGCAGCTTCTTCACAATCCTTGGTTAGATAAACCCATCTAGCATGCTTGGGGGGTGTCCATCATTTCCTCTGGTTTCGAGTTGATATCCAGAAATGGTTACGTTGTACTTCTGGACTCTGCAATTGTTATATTCCTTTTTTTTTTTTTAAGATTTATTTATTTATGCATACAAGAGCTGGGGTACAGGCCAGAGTCACGGGAGGTGAGAGGATTCACCAGACAGAGCGGGAGCAGAACAGGCAGACTGACTGAAACACACTGCTGAGGGCAGCAGCAGGCGAGGCAGGAAAGGTCTGCTACACCATGTGGGTCCCCTCCCTGGCCAGCGGCAGGGATCAAACTCGTGCTGCAGTGGTTGCGGTTTGCTTCATAGTGCGTTGCTTAACCCGCTGTGCCATCAGGGAGGCCCCTGCAATTGTTATATTCCTGTTAATAAAATAAAGGTGCTCTCTTGGCACAAATATGAGGTGATTATTTTGGGGTCACCTGAGTATCGCATTTAGGCCCCAAATTTCAAACGGTAATGGTTCAATTGTAACCAAATTGTTCAAGTGTTAAGACCCATATTTAAAGAAATCTGGCATTCCATGAGAAAACAATGAAAATTTTACTGTCTCCTGTTGAGAAAACACAAGGCCATTTTAAAAAAATATATATTTCATCCATTTTTCTAGCTGTTTCAGCAGGAGGAAAAGCCCAGTCAATGTTATCCCATCATGATTAGTACCAGTGGGCAAAATACAGCTTACCTAGAACTATTTCCTCTTTCATAATAGAAGTTCTTTCCCTCACAAAAGTAGCTCTGTTATTTCCACTCTAAATATCACTAACATCTCTGGATAGTCTAGTTTTTTGATTTTTCTTTGTGCTTTTTGACTTCATCAGCATGATAAAAAGAAGAGTTGAGAAAGTTTCTGAGGCAAGTTTATCTCAGCAAGTAAAAAAAAAAAAAACACTGGGATGGGCCTGGAGGCCAGTGTGGGAAGAACAAGATGGTGGATATAACGCTAGTGTCTTTTCTCCTACCCTTGTCAGTCCTCCTTACCTTTTGATTATGTGACTCTTATCTGTCTCCACTAAGAGTCCTTTTAGATTCTATGAGAACAGGATCTATGTCAGAGGTATTTACTTCTATATACTTAATAAGTATGTGCTTTGTTTACAGAAGGAATCCACTGCATTTTTTTAATGAATACATATCAGTGAGATAAATGAATTGGTTGCATTAATACATGCAGTTGAAGCAGAAAATTTGAGACCCATTTGTTAATGGTTTTAAGGTTTTTTTAGAAGTTTTGTGTCCCATAGAATAAAACTTGTAATAATATTTCCTGTATTTGAGAAAATCTAAGTTAATTGTTATTGGAGTTTGAGGCAATTTCTGATCTTATTATAATTAGATATGCTTCCTGCTTTTAATTTTTATGTTAATCATCTTTGGCAGAAGCATTAGCTAGAATGATTTTATTAAAAAAAATCATATTTTGAGACCCTAGTGACCTACCCAAAAAGGTGTATAATTTAAAATTTTGGAATAGCTTGGACACAAGAAAACTAGGCTTATAATCTGATAGTATTAGAAATTACATATTTAAATTGACTGTGGAGAGGAGGAATATATAAAGGAACAGAATGTTGCTATTTTGGTGAGGTAAATTAATCTTGGCAAGGACTATGAAAAATCATTAGCTTTGCATAAATCTACTTAACCTGTAAATTTCCTGTAACATTTATAAGATCCTTGGGATTTGGTGTTTGCTCATTTGTCTGTTGCAGAGGAAGAGAAACAACTAAAGTCTTTGTGCTCTGCTTGACAAGCACTTGGTCTATGCTCTTGAGCATGGTGTGGTCCTTCAGATGTCAGTATAAGTGAAATTCATTTCCAGTGCATAACAAAATTTCTATAAACATAGGGGTGCAGGTATTTTTTTGAATCAGTGTTTTTGTGTCTTTTGGGTATATTCCTAGGAGTGGGATTGCTGGATCATATGGAAGT